>CM050528.1:25679777-25854777 GCA_027563665.1 Antrozous pallidus
GTATAGCTGTCATTTTGTGGAAGATGTATGGCATGTGGATAAAATGGAGAGTAAAAGGAAATTAAACACTGTTTATAGGTTAGCATTCTGTGAGTACTGGCAAATGTAAATTATTCTTTTGGATTTCAAAATTGAACAGTATTCTTTAATTAGAGGAGAAATCTATAAATATTTTATAAAAGGGTATTCATGCTTTCTAATATGCTTTTTGATTTCAACCCCTTTTGTCAATTTAATAGATGCTCAGTTTGACCTCTAGAACATATATACTGTTTTGCTTTTAGGGGCTAGCTAGGCCAAGCTGTTGTAGTATAGAACCTAGCAACGTTGTAGTAATTTAAGGAGAAAATATCTTCTATCCTCCCTCCAGATAGAGTACTTTTCTCTAATATAGATAGGCTATTCCTTTTCTTATCAGTTTGTCTGAATGTACTTTAAAAAAAATGGTTTTATTCAGAGAGAGGAAGGGAGAGAGAGAGAGAGGGAGAGGGAGAGGGAGAGAGAGAGAGAGAAGCATCAATGATGAAAGAGAGTCATTGATCAGTTGCCTCCTACATGCCCACTATTGGGGATTGAGCTCAAAACCCAGGCATGTGTCCTGACTGGTAATCAAATGGTGACCTCCTGGTTCATGGGTTAATGCTCAGCCACTGAGCCACACCAGCCCGTTCCAAGAACAGTCGTTAGATATGTAAACAGAGACCCTCTGTGGTTTGATCTACATCATAATCATCCTGAGGGAGGGACCTTTTAAGTTTCATCATTAAAAAAAACACCTTACTATGTGATGTTTTACCCAAAGCACTAATGCTCTGGTCCAAACCCAGAATTCTTGGCACTCATGGAAGGCCCCATTTAACTTTCTTTTTTTAAAAGTTTAAAGTATCCCTAACTGGTTTGGCTCAGTGGATAGAGTGTTGGCCTGTGAACTGAAAGGTCCCTGGTTCGATTCTTGTCAAGGGCATGTACCTTGGTTGCGGGCACATCTTCAGTAGGAAGCAGCTGATTGATGTTTCTCTCCCATCAATGTTTCTAACTCTCTATTCCTCTCTCTTCCTTTCTGTTAAAAAATCAAAATATATTTTTAAACAACTTGAAAGTAGCCTGGCTACTATTCTCTCTCTATAAAAGCCTAAGCAACCATCTTACCAGTAGCTATGCCATACATTGAGCACCATGGGGCAGACACTCAACACAGGAGCTGCTGGGCTGTGGTGACTTGGCAGCTGCTGTTCTTGAGTGATACACCTCGAACCAGAAAGGAGGGAGCCCAATTCTAGGGTGCATTACCCAAGAACTGCCCTCTTGCAATCTGGGACCCCTTAGGGGATGTCAGAGAGCTGGTTTTGGCCCAATCCCCACAGGCCAGGCTGAGGGACCCCACCTGTCTGCATTGGGCCTCTAGTCCTCTTCCTCCTATCTAATAAAAGAGTAACATGCAAATTAACCACCACTCCACTACACCCCCAAGCCATGCCCACTAGCCAATCAGGAACAAGTATGCAAATTAACCCCAACCAAGTTGGCTGCAGCTATGGAGAGAGCAGAAGGGAGGCTTGGGGTTGCCCTTGGCTTTCTGCACACCCTGGCCAGCCCAGGCCTCCGCTTAAGGATACAAAGTTTCAATTATAGAAGATAAATAAATCCCAACAGAAATGGCTATGGCCACAGAGCGAGCAGAAGGCTTGGCTCTGCTCTGGGCTACAAAGTTTCAATTGTAGAAGATAGATAAATCCCAGATACCAGGTCCTCTGCTTGGGTTGCCGAGAGCGCGCGGCTGGTCTGCAAACCACCACAGGCCCCTTGCCCAGGCTGCCCCATGCCCCAAGGGGACCCCCACCTTGATCTGGGACACTCTTCAGGGCAAACCAGCTGGCGCCCACCCATGCACCAGGCCTCTATCCTATCTAATAAAAGAGTAGTATGCAGATTGACCATCACTCCAACACACAAAATGGCTGCCCCCATGTGGTCAAAGATCCTGCCCCCTTGTGGACATAAGATGGCCACCACAAGATGGCCATCAGGGGAGGGCAGTTGGGAGGGACCAGGCCTGCAAGGGAGGACAGTTCTGGGTGATCAGGCCAGCAGGGGAAGGCAGTTGGGGGCAATCAAGCCTGCCAGGGAGGACAGTTGGGAGTTACTAGGCTGGCAGAAGAGGGAAGTTGGGGGCAAACAGGCTGGCAGGGGAGAAGTTAGGCATCAATCAGACTGGCAGTGGAGTGGTTAGGGATGATCAGGCTGGCAGGCAGAAGCGGTTAGAGGCAGTCAGGAAGGCAGGTAGGCGAGCAGTTGGGAGCCAGCAGTCCTGGATTGTGAGAGGGATGTCCCAGATTGGAGAGGGTGCAGACTGGGCTAAGGGACACCTCACCACCACCCCGGCACGAATTTCATACACCGGGCCTCTAGTCTATAATAATAAAAGCATAACATGCTAATTAGACCAGATCTCCTTCTGGAGGAAGCTGGGGCTGCGAGGAAAGCCAATGACCTGGGGACCTCCTGGTGGCCAGAGGGAAGTCCGGGTTCTGGATGCCTGCTGGTGGCTGGAGTGAAGCCCAGTCCCACGTGCAGGAGGAAAGCCGGGGTCCTGGGTGCCAGAGGGAAGCTGGTGCTGGCAGCTGAGGGAAGGAAGGCCTTTGGTATACATATAAAAGAAAGAGTTCATCAGTGAAGTAGTGAGACAGGGTGGCTGTTTACAGACAGAGCCCCCATTTATCCTTACTTAAACACAATTTTGTTGGGAGGTGAAGAGTAATTGGCCAAGTGTATATGTAATTTCTCAACTAATTCTTTTGTGTCTTTTGTTTTTAGATGGAAAGAACTCAAATGGATCCAAGCGTTATAATCGAAAACGTGAACCTTACTGCCCCAAAAATGAAAATTTTAGCAACCAGTCCCGTCGCTCCAATTCACAGAAAAGCAAAACTTTTAATAAGATGCCTCCTCAAAAGGGCGGCGGCAGCAGCAAACTCTTTAGCTCTTCTTTTAATGGTGGAAGACGAGATGAGGTATGGTATTCCCAAAATATTTTTCTAGAGAATAAACATGAGGTCTGATTCTTGGCCCTACCCTCCAGTTTTTAAGTATTTGGACAGGTGTGTAGAACAAGAGGTGGAATTGTAAATAACCAAAGAAGTCTTAAGTTGAGGATTAACTAGGTTGGAACTTTACTTCCTTTTCCCGTTGAAGATTATGAAAATTTCCTTGAAGGAAGATTATATCATAATAATGAAATATGAGAAATTATAGCAAATTTGGGGCACCTTAATTTGTACAGTCATTTTATTATCTTTAGGTGATAAAATGACATTAATTAATTAATGATATTTGCCTTGTAGTATCTAGCAATATGGAAAATTTTATATTTTTAGTCATAGGTACTCTGATTTTAGGAGTTTCTAGATATCCTTCTGTAAGAGCATAAAGACTTATGTAGAAGGGAATTCACTGCAGCATTTTTTATAGTTGCAAAATTTAGGAAACAAATGTCATCACCAAGGGTCTGGTTGAAAAATTATCTTGCTGTTTGAATGCTCCGTGCAATGCAACCATTATAGAATAGGACAGATTTAATGGATGCACTCATGGAAGAGTTCAGCTATTCACAGAAATTTACTCCTTGCCTGCTGTACACCACAGACCATGTAGGAGTCTGGAATACAACACTGAGTAGAACATTGTCTTTCAGGAGCTTATATTCTAGTTTGGGAGACATTAAATAAACCATTATGTAGTAAATCTTATAGTAAGTGCTTATTGAATCCTATATTATAAAAGCATAGTATGCAAATTGTCCCCTTGACCAGAGTTCTTCCAGGAGTTTGACCACGGGATGGGCCGGCTGGGAGAAGGGAGGAGGGGTCCTAGCGCTGGCGGGTGGCCAGGGGAAGGGAGAGAGTACATAGCCACTAGGGACCCTACTGGTGCATGAATGTCATGAACTGGGCCTTTACTTAAAAAACACAAGTAGACGAGAGGTAAAGGGATAGAGAGTAACAAGGAATACAGTTTTAGAAGGTGGCTGAAGAAAGCTGCTCTGAGGAGGTGAATTTTGATTAGAGCCCTGAATGAAGGAAATGAGCACACCATACAATTTGAGGAAGAGTGTCTCAGAAGACACTCTAGAATTCTAGACACTAATAACTAGTGCAAGGGAGCAGAGGTGGTACTGTTTTTGATGCATTTGAGGTAAAGCAAGTAGTTACCATGGATGGAGAAGTTGGAAATGAAGTTAAATAATGAGCGAGAGGGGTCAGACTATGTAGGCCCTTGAGGACTTTGGCTTTTGTTCAGAGAAATGGGAAGCTATTGTGGGGTTTTAGAAGAGAAGTAAGGTAAAAGAACGTGAATGTTCAAGGACTGAGTCCTAAGTCAGAAGGATAAGGAACCAGCAAAAAGGGAGGAAGAGAATTGAAAGCCATTAGTAGAAAGTGATCAGTTTTGTTCTGTGGTCTGATAGGCTGAGTAATCTGAACATTGACCATTAGATTTGAAAATGTGAAGGTAGGTTGTTGGCCTTGAGCTGCTTTGGTGGCATGGTGAGGACAAGAACCTGATTTAGGGAGAATGGGAAGAAGACATTGCAGGTTCAGACAGTACTTTCTGCTGGCTTTGCTCTGATGGGAGCAGAGAGGTAAGGCAGTAGCTTGAGGGGAATGTGAGGTCAAGAGAGACTTTAAGGTTGGAGAAATTAAAGCATATCTTTGCTAATAGTATTCTAGTGAGAGAGAAAATTTGATCCACAGAAAGGGGAGGGGAGAACTGTTGGAACAGTGTCCTTGAGTTCCAGAGGAGTTGGGATCTGGTGCACAGGTAAAGGAATTGGCTTAGCTAGGAGCTTCGGCAATTCATCCACAGTAAAGAAAGGAAAGCAGAGTTCTGGTAGGTAGGGTGCAGGAGTTCTTTTCTGATTGTTCCTATTGTCTGCGTGAAATAGATAAGGTGAGACGGGAGAGCAGGTTTGGAAGACATAGGAATAGAATTGTTTGGGTGACTGGGGGAAATAATGGAGTACAGAAGTATAATTGTAGTATGACTACCAGGCAGCATAAGCATTTACTGTATGTAGTGAGGCTGGTCAGTGTGATGTGGTTGTGTGCTGTAGCCATGTTTAATGTCACTTGGGTTAATCAGGGGAAGGTTTTTGCTGGATGAGTGCAACTAATGAGAAGGAGGCACTGGACCATAGGATCTAAGGCAAATAAGGAAAGAAGGTTTTTGGGAGTTGGATCACTGGCTTGAAGATCCCAGTGGGGATAAAGAATTGTTGGAGTCAGGACTAAAAGGAACAGGCTGGGACAGGAATGAGTTACTGGTTGGATGTAGGGTCGAAGAGGCTGGTAGTTTATACCAGCATGATCTAGATGGTAGAGCAGTGCTGTCTGATAAAATGCAAGCTACAAGTGTAATTAAAATTTTCTAATTGCCACATTACAAAAGTAAAGAAACATGATTTATTTCACAATATGGTATGGCACTGACACATTTGAAGTACTCAGCAGCCACATCCAGGGTAGCACAGCCCTAGATAGTATGCCTGTGGGACGGGTAGAGGGCAAGCTGATTGGAGGAGAGGACGAGGTTAAGGAACTGAGAAGTCAGTATGCTGGAAGGATAACTAGGAATTATGATGAGCTATCTTAGGGAGAGTGACAGTGGGCCAGTTAGGATAACAAGGTGAAGATACGAGGTTGAGTTATGTGGAATTTTGTTGAGTGAGCATAGCTCTTATCTAAGTTTGGGTAATGGAGGTAGAAAACCTGTTAGCAGTTAGCAGAGCTCTGTGGAAATGAGAATCTAAGGGATGAGAAATGGGATGATGGAAATCTTGGGCTTCCTGTGGTAAGTTACATAAACAATGTAACTTATGGTATGTTGACGTACCTATATAATCCTGACGTATGGTATGTTGCTGTATCCTATATAAGCCTATATAATAAAGAGGTAATATGCAAATTGACCATCACTCCAACACACAAGATGGCTGCCCCCATGTGGACACAAGATGGCCACCACAAGATGGCCACAGGGGAGGGCAGTTGGGAGGGACCTGACCTGCAAGGCAGGGCAGTTGGGGGGACCAGGCCTACAGGGGAGGACAGTTGGGGAAGACCAGACCAGCAGGGGAGGGCAATTGGGTGTGACTAGGCCAGCAGGGGTGGGCAGTTAGGGGTGACCAGGCTTGAGAGAAGGGCAGTTAGGGGTGATCAGGCCTGTGGAAGAGGGCAGTTAGGGGTGACCAGGCCAGCAGGGGAGGGCAATTGGGGACAATCGGGCCAGCAGGGGAGCAGTTAAGCTTCAATTAGGCTGGCAGGGGAGTGGTTAGGGGGTGATCAGGCTGCCAGGCAGAAGCGGTTAGGGGCATTCAGGCAGACGAGCTAACAGTTCTGGATTGTGAAAGGGATCCCAGGTTGGAGAGAGTGGAGGCTGGGCTGAGAGACCGCCCCCCCCCCCCACACACACGAATTTTGTGCACCGGGCATCTAGTTTAATCATAAAGGTCATATATTATGATTCTGTATACATAGAATATATGCAGAGAATGCCTCTGAAATAGAAGGTATCTTTTGACCTTTTATACTCTTCAGATTCTTTGTTACATGTGCAAATGCTGATAACTAATCTCCAAATTTGATTAATCATTGAAAATCTTAAGTTTGTATTTTCTTTGACTCAGTAATCCCTACTATACATTCAAAAGAAATAATTGCAGGTGCCCAAATATTTGTGCATGAAGGTCTATCCATAGTGTGTTTATTGCATTATTGTGTTTCACAGTGGAAAAGCTATGTGCAATCTGTGTCCTACACTGGGGGACTATATAACCCTTTATGTAATGATATATAGCCCTTTAAAGTGATGCACAGTAATATTTAGTGACATGGTAAACTATGACATTAAATGGAGAGAAAATGAACTAGCTGACTTACGGCACATTTCTTCCATCTTTGTGTGCAGTGGTATTTCTTATATTGCTTCTTGCCCCTTTCTAAACTATTTCTGAGTCTGCTGATTGGGCTTATTTATAGACACAGCTAGTTTGCCTACATGTTCTGTCAGTTTTTTAAAATTTATTGATTTCAGAGAGGAAGGGAGAGGGAGAGAGATAGAAACATCAATGATGAGAGATTATCATGCCTCCTGCATGTCCCACACTGGGGATTGAGCCAGCAACCTGGACATATGATTTTGCCTCAAACAAACCAGAGAACAAGTAACAAGAGTGAAGGTGTAGGAGTCCTATGGAATGTCAGAAGATTAATTCAGGAATCTTCGTGCTTCAAGATAACTAGAGGAGTTCATTTTGTCATTTAATGGTTAATTGCCACTTAGCAGGACATACTAAACAGTCTAAGGAATTGCATGTTAAAGGCTCTTTTTTCCCCTCCACTTCTATCTAAATCTTGGGTAGACTGAAGTTCATGTTTTGTTTAAGTCGTAGGAAGAGGGGTTGTGCTGGTTTCTGCTGTAAATTGGTGTCGATGTAATAAAAATACTCTGATTCGTTTTCATTCGCTCTAGGTAGCAGAGGCTCAACGGGCAGAGTTTAGCCCTGCCCAGTTCTCCGGTCCAAAGAAGATCAACCTGAACCACTTGCTGAATTTCACCTTTGAGCCCCGTGGCCAGGCAGGTCACTTTGAAGGCAGTGGGCATGGCAGCTGGGGAAGAAGGAACAAGTGGGGGCATAAGCCTTTTAACAAGGAGCTGTTTTTACAGGCCAAGTGAGTATGACTTCCCCAAAGGAGGGAAGTGAATTTGAGCCTCTGGGCAGTTGTGTTGAGAAGAAACTTCTTTTAAACTTCTTGGGGAAAGCCAGAAATGGGGTGGATCTGGTTCCTTTTTTTTTTTTTTTTCTTTTCAATTTTTAAATGAGTTTATTTAAAAAAAAAATCTTTATTATTCAGATTATTACAATTGTTTCTCTTTTTTCCCCCATAGCTCCCCTCTCCCTGGTTCCCACCCCATCCTCTGCCCTTACCGCCCCAGTTCCTCACTGTCCTCATCCATAGGTGTACGATTTTTGTCCAGTCTCTTCCTGAAACCCCCCACACCCCTTTATCCCTGAGAATTGTCAATCCATTCTGTTTCTATGCCCCTGATTCTGTTATGTGCACCAGTTTATTCTGTTCATCAAATTTTTTATTCACTTGATTTTTAGATTCACTTGATATGTATTTGGTGTTCATAATTTTTATCTTTACCTTTTCTTCTTAGAGAATGCCTTTTAGCATTTCATATAATTCTGGTTTGGCGGTGATGAACTCCTTTAGCTTTTTCTTATCTGTGAAGCTCTTTATCTGACTGTCAATTCTGAATGATAGCTTTGCTAGGTAGAGTAATCTTGGTTGTAGGTTCTTGCTATTCATCACTTTGAATATTTCTTGCCATTCCCGTCTGGCCTGCATAGTTTCAGTTGAGAAGTCAGCTGACAATTGTATGGGATCTCCCTTGTAGGTAACTAAATGTTTTTCTCTTGCTGCTTTTAATATTTTCTCTTCGTCTTTTGCTCTTGGCATTTTAATGATGATGTATGTGTCTTGATGTGGTCCTCTTTGGATTCCTTTTATTTGGGGTTTTGTGTGCTTCCTGGAATTTAAGTTTATTTCTTTCACCAGGTGGGGGAAGTTTTCTGTCATTTCTTCAAATAGGTTTTCAATATCTTGCTCTCTCTTCTGGCGCCCCAATAATTCTGATGTTGGTACCCTTGAATTTGTCGCAGAGGCTCATTACACTATCTTCATTTTTTGGATTCTTTTTTTCTTTTTGCTTTTCCAGTTGGGTGTTTTTTGCTTCTTTGTATTTCAAATCTTTGACTTGATTCTTGGGATCCTCTAGTCTGCTGTTGGATCTCTGTATATTATTCTTTATTTCAGTCAGTGTATGCTTAATTTCTAGTTGATCTTTTTTTATATCCTCAAGGGTCGCACTAAATTTATCAGCAGTTTCTAGAAAATTCTTGAAAACCCTTATAACAGTGGTTTTGAACTCTATATCCAATAGTTTGCTTTCATCCATTTCTGTCATTTGTGACCTGTTTCTTTGTCTCCGCATTATGGCTGCTTCCCAGTGTTGATAGAGGGGCTTTGGGTGGTAGGTGTCCTCTAGGGCCCAGTGGCACAGTCTCCCCAATTACCTGAGGTGGACACTCTTGGTGCACCCCTTTGTGGGCTTGTGCTTAGTCGCGTTGTAGTTAAGTCTTGATTGTTGTTGGTATCACAACAATTGATCTCCAATTGAGGACTTGATCTCCAGGCCAGTTAGCTGTGAGGATTAGCTGTGTTTACGATGGGAGAACTTGTGTGCTGGAGACACCTTTATGGGGCAAGACTTGTCTCGGTGGGGCTTTGGTGCTCATGAGTCTGCACCTTGAGTATATCCCTTATGGATCTGAGGAATTGTATTCTGAATGGTCCCACTCTGACCACTGGGAGATCCGAGGAAGTGCAAAGTTAGCCTCTACCTGAGGCCACCCAGAAGGAGCTGTGGAGAGATCTGCAGATTCTTCATTGTTTGGGGTTTAGAGGTGCCCAGATGAGGCCCAGCTGTGAAGCAATGTAAGCTGCTGTGGGGTCTTGGGCCTTCTTTTGGTGGCTCTGGGACTCTCTGACCCAGTTGCAGTTTGTTGCAAAGGGCCAGGCCATCATATGCAAAAGCCTCTGTGCACAGCTTGGGTGGGGCGGGGTCTCAGGGCAGAGCAAACAGCAATAGCTGACCATCAGCCCTGCCCTAAGAGGCCCCCGGGTCTCAGTATCCTTTGGTAATCACTGCAAGCACCTCTGAGAGAGAGCCAGACATTCCATTTTCTCCCCTTATAAGTCTGGGTCCCCAAAGTCTCGCCCGGAAGTGGAGTTCAGAGCAGTCGGGAGCTTGTGTCTCCCTCCTATTGAAAAAAGCAGTTGCGTACTCAGTTGCCAGACCTTTTTCGCGAGCGTGCCTCTGTACTTCTGCCTTTACTTCTGCATCACCTCTAAGTCTCAGAGTGCTTTTCTCTTTCCTTCTAGTTGTAGAATTTCCACTCAGCCAGCCTGCTGTGGTTCTAGATGACGTCCGTTTTGTCTTTCAGTTGTGGTTGTGAAGTGGTTGCGGTTGGCAGCAATTTCAGGTGTTTACCTATGCCTCCATCTTGTTTTTCTCCTCGGATCTGGTTCTTTTTCTATTTTTTTAAATTCTTTTTCCTGTTTTTTTCTTCTGGCTAGTGTTAAACAACCTGTTTTCCAAGTGCATGTGCTTGGTGCTTAAAAGTAAGGAAGTGAATAAATAAATGCTAAGATTAAATAATGCATTTATGTCATGATGATTTTGTAAAAATGTTTGCTTTAGAATTGAATCCAGATTTGAATCTTGTTTTGGCCTTTGATCTTGGGTAATTTACCTAATTACTTTGAGATTCAGCTTTTCTGTAAAGAAGTAGACTTTACTTAAGGGAGAGTTGAATGACCAGTTTGGTTGGCATATATTTGCTGAAATACTGATTCCCTTTCTCTTTTTGTGTGGTGTTCTAATGTAAGCTTTAACCTCGGATCTAGACTGAAGTCGCCATTTAGTGCTATACATAAGTAGGTACTCAGGTGATTGAGTGAGAACAGCCTTTCCTACTGCATGGAAGATTAGCTATGTTCTTGGCTTTCTGGGGGTGAGGGAGTAAATCTGGCTTCCTGCTGGTTGATGGTGTTACAGTACGGTTTAGTTTTAGTTCTAGGGAGGCTAATAGGCAGTGTGGCTGGGCTTGGAAGCAGGAAAAACAGTTCATGGATTCAGACTCCTGCCTGCTGAGTCTCTGGATTCCCTCCAGAGAGCCAGGGCTCCGGACTGAGCTCAGTGCTTCACAAACCACGGCTGCTAACGGCCTGCGTTTGATTTCTAAGTGAGGAGCTGAATTTCTGCTGAGGGCTTGTTGGTGAATTCTGACAGTCTGCCTTTTCCTTGCCTTCCTTCCTATTTCTAGCTGCCAGTTTGTGGTGTCTGAAGACCAAGACTACACAGTTCATTTTGCTGATCCTGACACCTTAGTCAATTGGGACTTTGTGGAACAAGTGGTAAGTAGCTCACCTTAGCTTATAAGCTGTTAGTGGGAGACTGGGTCTGTGGTGGCCCAGCAGCTGTTGGCTGAGTCCACTGCTGATGCCTTTTCTGCTGGCATTACTGTAGACGTTTCCCAGAGATCAGGCCTGGAGTTCATTTTGGGCTCTATGATGGGAACTGACTTGCAAGACTGGCAAGTAGGAGGGCTCTGAGCTGAAGTTTAAAAGCAGTCCTATCTTTATCTACTACCCAACGTGAGCAGCTCTGGTACCCTCCTGACCCAGAGGAGGCTCATTACATGGACATTGCTTCATTGGTAGCTGTTTGTAGTTATCAATATCAAACCAGGCCTCAGCCTGTGGCTAGTGAATGAGCCACACAGATGTACTTCTGTCCAAGCCACTGCTACATGTTTTCTATTGAAATGAGCTCTGGGTATCCCCTTGCTGCTTCTAGGTTTTATAATATAAAATACCTTTGAGAAAGACAGGTTCCAAAGCCTGGACTCCCATTACTGTAAAAATTCATAAAGTCATCTGAGAATGATATGAGGCCTATGAAAACTATTTTATATGTACTAATTAAAAAAAAATAGTCATATAAAATGAAAGTCTCATTGACTCCTCTGTTGGAAATTACTGATACTTCTAAGCCCTTTTTGTACCTTTATGTATGGACATGTATCTATAAATCTTTTTTTGTAAATGGGATCATATATTGATTTCTGTCATTTTCCCCCTTTGCTGTAGAACCCCCAAGATACCTGTTATGTAGTTGTTTTTTTTTTTTTTTAATTTTTATTGATTTTAGAGAGGAAGGGAGAGGGAGAAAGAGAGAGAAACGTCAATGATGAGAGAATCATTGATTGACTGCCGCCTGCATGCCCCCTACTGGGGATTGAGCCCGCAACCCAGGCATGTGCCCTTTGCTGGCATCGAACCCAGGACCCTTCAGGCCGCAGGCCAACGTTCTATCCATTGAGCCAAACCAGCCAGGGCTGTAATTGTTTTATTATATTAAACTAGAGGCCCAGCACTCACCAAATCATGCACAGTTAAGGTCCCCAGGCCTATCCTGGCCTCTGTTGCATGGCCTCTGCCGCCCTGTGCTGCTATGTGAAGCTCCCTGCCCCAGGACGCTCTGTTAAGCTCTCGGCCCCTCAACTGCTCCTTGAGGTTCCCCCACCCCGGGACTGCTTCTTGAAACTCGCTGCCGCCTGGGTGACTGCTTCACTAAGCTCATGGCCACCCTGCAAAATAGCCTGCCCCTACTGCTCAATGGTCCCCAGTCCCGCCCTGCTGCCAGCCTCCCCTAATGATGAGCGGCTCAAGGGCTAGGGGACAAGAGGGGATCGAGAGGTGCTCCATGCACTCATAGTGACTGGTCGCCCATTTGGTCGTGATGCTACTAGTTCTTTATTTATATAATGTTACAGTTTTATGAAGGTGTGTTGAATAGAGATGTATGGGGATGGGAGAGGAGAGGCTTTAATTTTGATAATCCCTAGTCAGTTCTGAAAGCAGTGTGACTTGTGTAACTTGTGGTGGCATTTTGTTTCAGCGTATTTGTAGCCATGAAGTGCCATCTTGCCCAATATGCCTATATCCACCTACTGCAGCCAAGATAACCCGTTGTGGACACATCTTCTGCTGGGCATGCATCCTGCATTATCTTTCACTGAGTGAGAAGACCTGGAGTAAATGTCCCATCTGTTACAGTTCTGTGCATAAGAAGGATCTCAAGAGGTGAGATGGAGATATTCACTAGATTAGATCTCAGTTTGCTAACTCCTTGCCCTGCTACATCTGAATGTGCATATTACAGTGTTGTTGCCACAGAGTCTCGTCAGTATGTTGTTGGTGATACCATTACGATGCAGCTGATGAAGAGGGAGAAAGGTGTGTTGGTGGCCTTGCCCAAATCCAAATGGATGAATGTAGACCATCCTATTCATCTAGGAGGTGAGTTTGGTTAATTTGGGGGGCAAATAAATCTGGGTACATTCTTTAAGGCTAGTGTGAATATCTTTCTACTGTCCAGAATTTAGCCTTTGGGTATGCAATTTCTAGCATTTCCAGATTAGTGATAGGATTCTAGTAGGTTAGGGTGGCATTTGGAGAGAGTGGCTTAACTTTTGGTTTCAAGTTTGGTTCAGTTATATATACTTTAATTTTTATTTTACAAGTCTTTGTTGAGTAGTATCTGACACTGTGCCTAGTTTTGGGGATTCAGCTTAGCCATTCTTGGTACCTGTTATCAAGGGACCCAGTCCGAGAAGAGACAGACTGGTGGGCAGGCAATTAGGGTATAATAGAGTGTGGTAAGGGAAAAGTCTAAGGAGTCATACTCCCTGTAGAAATAAACGTTAAAGTGGCATTTCAGTTTTGGGCTAAAGAATTTTCTCAATAAATGGTAGTGAAACAGTTGACTTCTTTTATGGAAAAAAGGATAAAAGTAGTCCTGGCTGGTTTGGTTTAGGGGCTAGAGCATTGGCCCATGGACCGAAGGGTCATGGTTTCAATGCACAGTCAAGAGCATGTTCCTCAACTGCAGGCTTGATCCTTGACTCTGGTCGGGCACAAGTAGGAGGCAACCAGTCAATGTATCTCTCTCACATCGATGTTTTTTTTCTCTCTCTCCTCTCCTGCCTTCTTTCCGCTCCTTCAAATCAATGGAAAAATAACCTGAGGATTAAGGGGGAAAAAATGATAAAAGTAAATCTCTACCTCATACCATTCATAAAATCAATTCCTGATGGATTGAAGAACAAAATGTAAACATCCAGAACCTTTAAAAGAAAATATAGGACAGCCAAAACCGGTTTGGCTCAGTGGATAGAGTGTCAGTCTGTGGACTGAAGGGTCCCAGGTTCGATTCTGGTCAAGGGCATGTGGCTGCGGGCACATCCCCAGTGGGGGGTGTGCAAGAGGCAGCTGATCGATGTTTCTCTCTCATCGATATTTCTGACTTTCTGTCCCTCTTCCTCTCTGTGAAAAATCAGTAAAATATATTAAAAAAAGAAGAAAATATAGGATAGTATCTTTATAAATCCTAAGGTATATATGGATTTTTGAATCTGGCTGAAACTATAGATGCTATAAAAGAAAAGATTGAGGGATAGGGGAGGGTGAAGTGGGTGAACAGGGTCAACTATGGTGAGAGACTAGACTTCAAGTGGTGAACACACAATAAAGTATACAGATGTCAAAATATAATGTATGCCTGAAATTTGTATAATGTTATTAACCAGTGTTACCCAAATAAAGTTAATAAAAAAGAAAAGATTAGTAAATTTTTAATCTGAAAAGATTCTTGAAAGTCAACAGGTGATAAATAGACTAGAGGAGAATTTACAATTAAAAGCCAGAGATTAAGATCCAGAATGGTTAAAGTAGATTAACAACCTGGTAGAAGAGTGCACTAGGCATATGGCCAGACTTTTCTCAGAAAATAGTATCGGAATAACCTCCAAATATCTACAAAGATTAAACTTTGCTAAGAGACATGCAAATCAAAATCCCTATTAGGGTGATTTAAAAAAAAAAGACATTGGTAACACCAGTTATTGGCAGGGGTATTCTTATTATTGGTGTGAGTATACTGTATAATAAAAGAGTAATATGCAAATTTGACCGTACCTTTGCCATACCCACAAGCCCATCAGGAGCAGATTATGCAAATAAACCCCAACCAAGATGGCTGCCGCCAGTGAGAGCAGGAGGAAGGCTTGGGTTTCCACGGCAACAGAGGAAGCTAAGCTTTCCCAGGCCTCCACTCAATGTTACCAAGTTTCAGTTATAAAAGATACAGAAATGGCAGCTGGAGAGAACAGGCTTGGGTTTCCCTGGCAACAGAGGAAGCCAAGCTCTCCTCCTGTCATTCAGGCCTGGGCCTCCACTCTAGGCTACAATGTTTCAAACAGAAATGGCTGCCGTCACAGAGCAAGCAGAAAGCTTGGCTCCGCTCCAGGCTATAAAGTTTCAATTGTAGGCATAAATTAAGCCCAGATCCCAGGGCCTCCGCTTGGGTCCCTGGGGGCCATTGCTGGCCTGCAAACCTCCACAGACCCCTCGCCCAGGCCGCCCCTCACCCTAAGGGAACCCCCATTCTGATCTGGGACACACTTAGGGCAAACCAGCTGGCCCCCACCCATGCACCAGGCCTCTGTCCTATCTAATAAAAGAGAAATATGCAGATTGACCATCACTCCAACACATAAGCGGGCTGCCCCTATGTGGTCAAAGATCCTGCCCCCATGTGGACACAAGATGGCCACCACATGATGGCCTGCAGGGGAGGGCAGTTAGGGGTGACCAGGCCAGCAGAGGAGGGAAGTTAGGGGCAAACAGACTGGCAGGGGAGCCGTTAGACATCATTTAGGCTGGCAGGGTAGTAGTTAGTGGATGATCAGGCTGGCAGGCAGAAGTGGTTAGGGGCAATCAGGGAGGCAGGCAGGTGAGTAGTTTGGAGCCAGCAGTCCTGGATTGTGGGAAGGATGTCCGATTGGCCATTCAGGCCTGATCCTACTGCGAATGGGCCTAAACGGGCAGTCGGACATCCCTCCAAGGGGTCCCAGATTGGAGAGGATGTAGGCTGGGCTAAGGGACAGGTGAAGGCAACACCCCCATCGCCCCTCTGCTGATGCCACTGATGGCAGTGCAAGCCTCGGCTGGCCCTGGTTACCTGAGCCTCGGGCTGCCCTGGGTGGCTGGGCAGATGCCATCCAAGGCATGCCTGTGCCTCCGGCCGGCCCTGGGCACTGGGGGCCTAAAGGCACTGGAGGACTCGAATTTCGTGCACCAGGCCTCTAGTAAATCAATAATAGCCTTCAGGGATAGGGATTCGGTAGTATTTAAAATATGCACAACCCATCAAAACTGGTTTGGCTCAGTGGATAGAGCATTGGCCTGCAGACTGAAAGGTCCCAGATTCCAGTCAAGGACATGTACCTTGGCAGCTGATCAGTCTTTCTCTCTCATTGATGTTTCCGACTTTGTATCCCTCTCCTTTCCTCCTTGTGAAAAATCAATAAAATATATTTAAAAAAATATGCACAACCCTAAATGCAGCATTTATACTCAAATGTAATAAAAGAAATAACTTCTTATTTCTTAAAGGATTTATTTTGTAACCAAGTTGGCAATAACCTAAATGTTCCACAAGGAACTTGTCAGAATATATAATACTGTGGAATACTATACAGAAGGGTAAAAATGGGATAGATCTCTGTGTTAATATTTTGGGTGAAAATATTTTGAAAATTTTAAGACATTGAAAACCTGTAAAACAAAATGTATAGTTTATCATTTTTGGAAAATACTTATTTTTTATGAATGTGAGTGTGTGGGTGTTTTTTTTTTGTTTGTTTGTTTTTTTTTAAAGAGGGAGTAAAGGTGCAGGAGAGAAACATCAATGAAAGAGAGAAACCTCCATAGGCTACTTCCCACATGTCCCACTATTGGGGATTGAGCCTGCAACACAGCCATGTGCCCTGAATGGGAATCCCAAGCAGTAGCTTCTTGGTACATGGGACGATGCTCAACCAATTGAGCCACACCGGCCAGGGCTGAACGTCCTATCTAATAAAGAGGGAATATGGCCGAGACCGGTTTGGCTCAGTGGATAGAGCGTCAGACTGCAGACTGAAGGGTCCTGGGTTCGATTCCAGTCAAGGGCATGTACCTTGGCTGCGGGCACACCCCCAGTAGGGGGCATGCAAGAGGCAGCTGATCGATGTTTCTCTCTCGATGTTTCTGACTTTCCCTCTCCCTTCTGCTCTGTAAAAAATCAATAAAATACTTTTTTTTTAAAAAGAGGGAATATGTTCATTGACTGCCCTGCCCTCAAAGATGGCAGTGCCCACAGCCAATAAGGAGAAAATATGCTAATTGACTGCCACGCCCTCAAAAGTGGCACTGCCCAGTCCCCTCAGCCCTGCTGGGATGCCAGGCGCACTGCAAGGCTGGGGCCGCCCCCTGGCTTGAGAGTCCTCCAGTGCCCTTAGGCCCCCAGCTGCCCAGGGCTGGCCGGAGGCACAGGCATGCCTTGGATGGCATCTGCCCAGCCACCCAGGGCAGCCTGAGGCTCAGGTAACCAGGGCCGGCCGAGGCTTGTACTGCTGTCAGTGGCATCAGCAGAGAGGCGATGGGGGTGTTGCCTTCACCTGATGGCCAGGTTGCCTCCCACTCTTGGACTGTGAGAGAAGGCAAGCTGGGTTGAGGGAGCCCCCTCCAGTGCATGAATTTTCATGCACAGGGCCTCTAGTGAGTATATAAATGTATGTAAAATATTTGAAGGATATATACACAAAATTTTTTAAAAATATATTTTTTTGATGTTTTTTTTGCAGAGAGGAAGGGAGAGGGATAGAAAGTTAGAAACATCGATGAAAGAGAAACATTGATCAGCTGCTTCCTGCACACCCCCTACTGGGGATGTGCTGGCAACCAAGGTACATGCCCTTGACCAGAACCGAACCTGGGACCCTTTGGTCCACAGGCCAATGCTCTATCCACTGAGCCAAACTGGTTAGGACTACATACACTAATTTGTAAGTGGTATTCTCTAGGCAGGTACTAGGATTGAAAGCGGAAAAACATAGGGCATTTTAAGTTTCTCAAAAGGTAACATGGTTTTAATCTTTTTAAAAAGTACTGAAAATAAAGCCCTAACCTGTTTGGCTCAGTGGACCCCTCAGATTGAAGGGTTCTGGGTTTGATTTTGGACAAAGGCATGTACTTTGGTTTGGGGCTTGATCCCCAGTGGGAGGTGTGCAGGAGACAGCTGATTGATGTTTCTAGCTCTCTCTCCATTCCTCTCAGTAAAATCAACAACAAAAAAATTTTTTTTAAGTACTGAAAATACTTTATTATGGTTCCTTTTACCTATCGGTACCCCCCAAAAGTTTTATTCTGGTCTGGCATCTTTTTTCCCATGTACTGTCTGCAAAATTCTCTTTAAGTTGACTAAATTTTTTACTGTATCTTTGAGTTTCTTAAGAAAGATTTCTCATATGATGGGATCAGAGTTATAAACTTTATATTAAGGTCATTAATAAATTACTGTAGGAACAGTGCATGAAAATTCATTGGAGGGGGTCCCTCGGCCAGGCCTGCCCCCTCTCACAGTCTGGGAGACCTCAGGGATGGGAGATGACCTGGTGATCAGGGGAAGGCGATGCCCTCATACACCTGCTGCTGCCATTACCAGTAGCGCAAGCCTCAGCTGGCCCTCGTTACCTGAGTCTTGGGCAGCCACCCTCTGAGGCTTGCTTGCACCTTGAGTGTCGGCTGGGCAGCTGACATAGAGTTTTGCCTGTGCTTCGGGCAGGCCCTGGGCATCTGGGGGGCTGATGGTGGGTCCGGCCTCACTGCGTGGCTGCCACCCCTTCTCAACCCTCAACCCTCGAGGGTCTGAGAGGACTGGGTGCTGCCGTCTTTGTGACAGTGTGATGGTCAATTTGCATATTTCCTCTTTATTAGATAGGATTTTTAGGAAATTATGCTAAATTACTTCACCTTAGAAAACAGATATGTGTGAAAGTTTCTGTGTAGCCACATGGTTGTGAGCTTTGAGTGTTGTATGTTTGTGACCTTGCTGGCTCTCTTGTAGATGAACAGCACAGCCAGTACTCCAAGTTGCTGCTGGCCTCTAAGGAGCAGGTGCTGCACCGGGTAATCCAGGAGGAGAAAGTGGCGCTGGAGCAGCAGCTGGCAGAGGAGAAGCACAGTCCCGAGTCCTGTTTTATTGAGGCAGCCATCCAGGAGCTCAAGGTGAGATGTACCCTGGCAACTGACTGGATGGCAGGCGTAAGCTACTTCAGCCCCATGTTTAAGATAATAAGCAGGAAGTGACTACAAAGGCTGATTTGCTCTGGAAGGAAAGGGCGAAGTGGATTTTAAGCTCTCTGCAGCTGAAAGGAACATGTCATAATGACCTGATAACCCATTGAGACACTGGAGCTCCTGAGGTTAGCTATGTTCTTAGTTAAGCAAGGTATGCTTTTTGTATTCTATCTAGAAAAACACTTGGGTTTATTTTCAGAGATGTTTTATTTGAGGGACCTTATGGAGAAAGTATTATGACCTATCCAGCAGGCTCTAGCAGTATCTGCTGAGGATTTTGGAGCAGCAAGGCAATTACCCAAATAAGGAATTTCCTATGCCTTGTATCCTCTGCAACAGGGATTCTTTTTTTCTTTTTAATAAATTTTTATTGATTTCAGAGAGGAAGGGAGAGAGAGAAACATCAGTGATTAGTGACAATCATTGATTGGCTGCTTCATGCACTCCCTCTACTGGGCTTCGAGCCAGCAACCTAGACAAGTGCCCTTGACGAGACAAACCTGGGACCCTTCAGCCTGCCTGATGCTCTTTCCACTGAGCCAAACCAGCTAGGGCTGCAATAGGAAGCTTTAACAAGGATCAAAGTCACTGGTTGTTGGGCTACACCCTGAGACATTGATTCAGTAGGTACTGTACTTAAATTTATCTCAGCACTGACCTAGTGGCTCGGTTGGTTGGAGCATCATCCCGTGGACCACAGAGGTTCCTAGTTTAATTCTGGTCAGGGCATTTGCCTAGGTTGTGAGTTCGATCCCTGGTCGGGGAGCATATGGGAGGCAACCAATTGATTTTTTTTCTCGTTCCCTAAAAATCAATTAAAAATATATACTCAGGTGAGGATTAAAAAAGAAGTTATCTCAGTTAAGCTTCATATTCTGGCATGATGGACACCACTATCCTGTTTGCCAGATGAGGAAATGGAATCATGGATTAGGTAATTTGTTTGAAGATACCTGACTAGTAAGAGGTGAATCTGGTATTTGAATTCCTGTCTCTGACTTCTAAGTCCTCCTTGGCCAGGATCCTATGTACTTAATTTTTACTTTCTACAATGCAGAGCGTTTGTTCACATACATTTCAGGTAAAGAAAAGGGTACATAGAAGTAGAGCTGTCTAAACTGATTTATGGGTTGGCCAACCCTGCTTGCCTCCTGTGCTGGCACTCTCTCAGCAGTATTTGTAAAAACTAGTATGTGTTCTTGGATTTCTGTTCAGGAAGCTTTTGTGTAGTGTTTTCATTGTCAGAGAATCTAAGCAGAATACCATCCTGTTTGAGTACCAGATGCTTTTGGCTTTGTTTCCCTTAAAGATAAGGATTTTAAGTACTTAAACTCTTCCCCTTGGGTCTTAATGCCTTTGAAGATATTTTTAATTGATTAGAGAGAGAGAAATTGGGAGAGAGAAACATTGATTTGTTGTTCCACTTATTTATACCTTCATTGCTTAATTTTTTTTAAATTAACTTTTTAAATGTATTTTTATTGCTTTCAGAGAGGAAGGAAGAGGAAGAAGAGAGAGATAGAAACGTCCGTGATGAGAGAGAATCATTGATCGGCTGCCTCCTGCATGCCCGCCTGCTAGGGATGGAGCCTGCAACCCGGGCATGTGCCCTGACTTGAAATTGAGACCTTCTGGTTTACATAGGTCGACATTCAACCACTGAGCCACAGATGGGCTATTAATTTATTGATATATATATATATATATTTTTATATATAGAGAGGAACATCCATTTGTTGTTCCACTTATTTATGTATTCATTGGTTACTTGTGTGTGCCCTGATGGGGGATCAAACCCACAACCTTGGCATGTTGGGACTACACTCTTAACCAGTTGGGCTACCTGGCCAGCCTGGGTCTTGTTGCCTATATATATATATATATTTATATGTGTGTGTGTGTCACATTTTTATTGATTTCAGAGAGGAAGAGAGAGAAATGTCAATGATAAGAGAGAATCATTGATCGGTCACCTCCTTCATGCCTCCTACTGGCATCGACTCTGCAACCCACGCATGTGCCCTTGACTGGAATCAAATGTAGGATCTTCCAGTCTGCAGTCCAATGCTCTATACACTGAGCCAAACCAGCAAGGCTGCCTCTGAGCTTTTCTTCTTATTGAGAGAGGCCGTTGAAAGCCCTTGCTCTTAAGCTTAAGTTTGTTTCTGGAAACAGCTGTCTCCTGTCTTCTCTCTGGTGATCTAGACTCGGGAAGAGGCTCTGTCAGGATTGGCTGAAAGCAGAGGGGAGGTCACTGGTGTTGTGGCTGCTCTGGAACAA
Source organism: Antrozous pallidus (assembly GCA_027563665.1). Lineage (NCBI taxonomy): Eukaryota > Metazoa > Chordata > Mammalia > Chiroptera > Vespertilionidae > Antrozous > Antrozous pallidus. The sequence goes on from CM050528.1 coordinate 25,700,927, forward strand.
CTGGTGCTGATGGCTCCCTTGGCGAAGGAGTCTATTTTTCAACCCCAGAAGGTTAGTGTGTCCGTGTTCCAGACTAAATGGCTGCTATTCCTCAAGTCCTCCTGTTGAGCTGGTAGACACTGTGTGAGATCCAAACTTTCTTGGATGAAGAAGAAACTGTGAGTCTTTCTGGATGCTTATTGGTTCTTTCCCCAGGGGTGTTAGTTACATCAGTGAACGTGTCACTAAGGTAAACATCCAGAGAACTTGGTTCCTATGCCCACCTTTGCTAGGTGTACTTTCTGCTGACCTAGAATTTGTCCAAACAGGGAGTGCTAGAGTACCTGTCTGCTTTTGATGAAGAAACCACCGAAGTTTGTTCTCTGGGCTCGTCTCGTCCTCCTGGTCTCCCACTGGTAGAAGAAGAGGAAGCAGTATCTGAACCAGAGCCTGACCCGAAGGGTTGTCCAGAGGCTTGTGATGACTCGGAGGTAGCAGATGGCAGTCTTGGAGAGGGAGCCGTTAGCACTGAGGCTAGCCATCAGGAGCCCGCCTCAGGCGCCACACACCTGAGCAGCTCTCCCTGTTACTACTTTTACCAAGGTGAGGGCCCGGAGGGGGAGGGCTGGGTTGCCACAGACATATTTCGGAGAGATGACCTAACTGAGCAGAAGGAGGTATCGCCACTAGGTCTCCTTGGCCTTCGGGCTTGGGGCGGGAGAGGCAGACCTAGCTATAAGGAGGGCCCCATCTTAAGGACTGGCCAAGACTGTTGTGTGATGAGCTACTTGTCTTCAGCGGAGGATGGGCAGTACATGTTCCTGCATCCTGTGAACGTGCGCTGCCTCGTGCGGGAGTATGGCAGCCTGGAGCAGAGCCCTGAGAAGATCTCGGCAGTGGTGGTGGAGATCGCTGGGCACTCCATGTCTGAGGTGAGGCCTTCTGTAGGGGTGGAGGGCCAGGGAGCAGCATCAGCCTAATGTCCTTGAGCTGGGCCTACTCAGCCCAAGTTCACAAACCTTCAAGGTCTTTTAGTGTTCTTTTTTTTTTGTATAGCAGAGGTAGAGATTTATTGTAGAACAAGTATAGACTTCCATGTGGGGAGAGGGAAAGAGTCCCCAAGATTTTTTTTTTTAAGAGGAGAGGAAGGAACAGAGAAACATCAATATGATAGTGAAACATGGATTTGCTGCCTCATGCACTTCCCTACTGGGGGTTGAGCCTGTAACCCAGGCATGTGCCCTTAACAGGAAATTAATCAGCAACCTTTTGACATGATGCCTAATCCACTCAGCCAAACCGGTTAGGGCCAGTGGTTGATTCTTGTATGTGCCCTGACCAGGGATCAAGCCCGTATTGATGCTCTAACCAACTGAGTTATGTGGCCAGGGCAGTGGTGCTTGCAGCCCTGGCTGGTTTGGCTCAGTGGATAGTGTGTCGGCCTTTGGACTAAAGGGTCCCCAGTTTGATTCCAGTCAAGGGCACATGCCTGGGTTGTGGGCTCAATCCCCAGTAGGGGGCATGCAGGAGGCAACTGATCGATGATTCTCATCATTGATGTTTTTGTCTTTCCCTTTCCCCTCCTCTCTGAAATCAATAAAAATACATTTTAAAAAATTAAATGCTAGGTTCTGTTAAGTCAACTAGTGCTCTGCTTCACAGGTTACTTACTGTGGTTTGGGAATATAGATGTCTCCTACTTTCATTCAAGATGAGTTTGTTTTTTTGTTTCTTCTTACTGCTTGGGATAAATGTCCAAGAAAATAAAAAGTCCTTGGAGGACTCTTTAAAAGCTAGTTTACACAAACTTGAAATGCATTTTTGGGTTATACATCTATGAGTTAATTATCTGATAATTTACATGCATGAAATTTGCCCATTGAGAGTTATTTCTGTATTGATCTGAAATTTTTTATAAGCCTAGACTCTTTGAGTATTGTAAACTTTCCCTAAAACTTGCAGAAAAAGGAAACAAAATTAAATTTAAGTTGATGGGTTTCATTTTTTACTGTTTTAGGCAGACTTTCATGCACTGGGGAAATCTGCTTTATGTATATACCCACTTATCATTAATTCTGTCAGTGGCTTCCAGAAAGTTACTCTTTATTTTCCTTATTCTCTCCCTTGAGGCATAGACCACAGAAAATCAGAAATAGCTGATCAGCTTTAGATACTTTATTGCCAGGCTCCGTTTATTCATTTGCAGCACAAACCAAAATAAACGTTTTTGGTTACTTAGTCTACCTTACTGTAGCTTAAATGACACTTCCTGTTTGGCTTTTCAAAAATGGTGATGATTGAGCACTATATGACCCCCAGTGCTGACTGTGAGTGTAGACTGTTGGATGTCCAGTGTGGGATTTTCTGTCTAGAGAGAAAGGCCTGGTGTTTGTTGAGTGTTGGTCCCTTTTCCACTATAGGATGTTCGACAGCGTCATAGATATCTCTCTCACTTGCCCCTCACCTGTGAGTTCAGCATCTGTGAACTGGCTCTGCAGCCTCCTGTGGTCTCTAAGGAAACCCTAGAGATATTCTCAGGTAAGAGTGCCCCAACTTTGCTTCTCGTTATAGTGGAGTTCAGGGATTCCTATTACTAAACACCGAGTATGGGAGGATTTAAGGAGCGGTGTCAAGAGTCTCAGAACCTCCTGATACACTCCATTTATTCATCCAATCCCACCGGGACTACTCATGTGCCTTTAAGTACTAGTCAGCTAGGATGAGGGAATGGCCAGGTTGTCTTGGGTCTGCCTCATAATCTGACCAACCCACAGATGACATTGAGAAGAGGAAGCGTCAGCGCCAGAAGAAGGCTCGAGAGGAGCGCCGTCGAGAGCGTAGGATTGAGATGGAAGAGAACAAGAAACAGGGCAAATGTAAGTTCAGGAACTCTCATCTTTGACTAAAACAGCTGTGCATCATTGTCCAGAGGCTCAGTGCCCAAGCCCCAGAATCAGACTGCTTGGGTTCTTATCCCAGCTCTGCCACTTGTTCTCTTCAATTTTTGAGTGTGAATCATGAGAGTACCTCCTTCATAGGCTTATTTGAGAATTAAATGAGTTAATTTGGGTCAAAGTACATAGCATATAGTAAGGAGTAAGATTAAATTTATCCTTGGGCTAGTGGGGGAGAAAACCTCGTGGGAGAGAATTAGAGATCTGTTGAATGCTGGGGATAATTGTCCCATGTGTTCTTTGGATGGATCAGCAACCTTACCTTTGACTCTCCTAAGTAGAGTTAAAAATGTGGGTTTTGAAACTTCTGTCTATGAAGCATGTCAAACTGTGGCCAGCAAGCCATGGGTTTGACATGCTCGGATCCTATTCTCTGGGAGTCCTCAGCTGTTGGAAGAGATTTGAGGAAATATGCCCGGCTGGTGTGGCTCAGTTGTTGAGCATTGACCTGTGAATCAGGAGGTCATGGTTCTACTCTGGTCAGGGCACAAGCAGGTTGTGGGCTCGATCTCCAGTAAGGGGCATTCAGGAGGCATGTTTTTCTCCCCCATCCCCCACCTTCCTTCCTCTCTGAAATCAAAGATATATTTAAAAATTTTTTGAGGAAATTTCTAAGTGGGCATACCATTCTCATCTTTCCTTTGCAGACCCAGAAGTCCACATTCCCCTGGAGAACCTACAGCAGTTTCCTGCCTTCAATTCCTATACTTGCTCCTCTGATTCTGCTTTGGGTCCCACCAGCACTGAAGGCTATGGGGCTTTCGCCATTTCTCCTCTTAGCAGAAGTCCAGGTTCCCAAGCAGGTAAGTAAAGTTTGGATGTAAAGAATGAAGGTACAAGTGTTTCCTTGTTGTAGCATTGTTTATAATAAACTATTGGTCTAGTGCACGAATTTGTGCACATTGAAAGGAAATTAATCAGAAGAAATATTTTAATATTGCTTTCACCTTTTCTCTATAATAGAAGTGTCAACCAAATTCACGATCAGCAGTGATAGATTGAAACACGTGTACCATTGGTGCCAGCTAGAGCTTTATATGTATCGTGCATGCTAGAGTCAACTTAGCCTTTTATAGATACAGAATAAAGTTGCTTAATTAGAACTTCTTTCTGATGTAGCTAAACTTTTTTCTGCCCAGTGAAGCACACCAACTTCTCTTTCAGGTAATTGTCAGCACACAGCAATAAATATCAACACAAAGTAGATTGTTATTATAGATCACACAGGGAGAACAAAGGGTAAAATATTTAATTGCACCAGTGTTTGACTATATTTTGCACAGTGAGAAAACTTGAAGTCATTTTCAACGTCCATCATTTCTTCTTTTCAGTTGGGTCAAGTTTCTAAGCTTTCTAAATATCCATTTTTCAGCTAATGAAAAGAAAATAGAATTCCGCTGAGTCTCCTGTCTACCTACTCCAGGACTTCTGTGAGGATCAAATGAGATATGAGGCACAGGAAAATGCTTCATAGACATTTGGTTACAGTGTAAAATGTTTGCACCTGGCTATAAAGCAAGTTGTGTTCCTGGACTGAAGAAACTCCAAGGAGGCTAGTTGCTAGGGAGAGGAAGCTGGGCATTGATATGTGACATCATTACACAGTGCCCACAGCAGCGGTTGCTGGGCTGGGCTGGGCTGTGGGCTGCATTTTGTGTCATGGGGTCTTGGCAGTGTTGGCTGCGATTTGGTGGGCTGTCACTCTGGGCTGATGGCAGGGCCTGTGTACCACTTGGAGGAAGCCGAGTGTTGCTTTATTGGTGCTGTGTCCCTGATGTTGCTTCTCTATAAATGGCCAGTGTGGGTCACAGCAGCTTTTGTACTGAGCATTTTCCCCCTGGTGGTCAGTGCGTGTCATAGTGACAGGTTGGACAGTCAGATACATAGCATATTAGCCTATCCTATCTAATAAAAGAGTAATATGCAAATGTACCATACTTTGGCTCCTGATTGGCTATGCTACCAGCCAATCAGGAGCGGGGGGCGTGACTGGGGCATGGCCATGGCTTGCCTGGATGCAAGTAAACACTTCCCTTCACCATTCCGGAGCCTCAAGTGCTCACACCTGTGGGGAACACCGGCCCAGGCCGGGAAGGAAGCCTTCAGGCCCCTGCCAGCTGGGAACACTTAGCTTCACGCTGGCGGGGACGGGGAACAAGCAGGGACCACGCCTCTGTACAGGGTGTTTTCGAGGGCCTAGCGAGCCAGCAGGAGAGGCTCGGCCCTTGAGGCGTCCATGGTGCAGGGAGGGCTGGGCCAGGACACCACCATACTTTCAAAGAAAGTTGTTTCCCACTTAAATATCCTCTGATGAGTATCTTTAAAAAATAAGTAAATATTCAGCCATTGTCACACCTTGAAAAGTTAAGGTAATTCCTTACTATCACCTAATATCCACTGTACGTTCAAATGTCTTTGTTTCAAAGATGCCTTTTACTGTTGGTTTGCCCCCTCCGGAGGCAAAGGTCTTATTTTAGCCCTGATGTTGGGCTGCTTCCCCCGACCATAAGTTCCCAACGCACTTCCAGCCAGAGTTAAAGGGGGCTTCTTCTGCTTTTAAGGCATCGCCATATCCAGTGCCTGCCAGGCACTCCTTAGGGTCCAGGGTTCTGGGAGCTGAAGCAGAGAGGCTATGAGGCCCAGTTCACCCAGGATGCTGGCCCCCTTCACCCCCTCCCAATTATCCTGGCCCAGCCTTCCCTATGCATACCTGCTCACGGGGAGAGTGAGGTGGTCGTGGCAGCTGGATGGGAGGCCGGCAGGGGGCGTGGCCACAGCCTGAGGGAAGGGAGGCCTACACCCTCCCCCAATCCAGAGGGGCTTGACAGGGGACCTCAGCCACACCCCCCACCCGGCAGGGCTTGACAGGGAACCTCAAGGTGTGCTTTCAGCCCTGGTGCTGGGCTAGGGTACCTCAGGCTGCTCTCCCCACCCCAGCTCCAGGCTGGGGGACCTCAGGCCATGCCTCCCACCTGGTGCAGCTTGACGGGACTACAGGCCACACTCCCAACCCAGCAGGGCTTGACAGGAGACCTCAAGGTGCGCTTCCCATCCTGTTGCTGGGTTAGGGGACCTCAGACTGTTCTCTCCACCTGCCAGGACTTGACAGGGGACTTCAGGCTGTGCCCCCACCTGGCAGGGCTTGACAGGGGACCTCAAGCCATACCCCCACCTCGGCACCAGGCTGGGGGACCTCAGACCATACCCTCTGCCCCAGCACCAGGCCAGTGGTCCTGAGGCTGTGCCCCTCCTGCCTGTCTGGGTTTGACAGGGGACCTCAGGCTGTGCCCCCCACCCAGCGGGGCTTCACAGGGGACCTGAGCCTGTGCCCCTGTGCCAGTGAGGATTGATGGGGGACCTGAGGCTGTGCCTCCCTCCGGTGCTGGGCTGGGGGACCTGAGGCTATGCTCCTCTGCCTGGTGGGGCTTGACGGGGGACCTCAGGCCATGCCCCCTACCCAGCGGGACTTGACGGGGGATCTCAGGTCGTGTCTCCCACCTGGTGGGACTTGATGCGGGACCTCAGGCCATGATCCCCCCCCCACACTCCTGGTGCTGGGCCAGGGGACCTGAAGACACACCATGCCCTGGGTGGCTTGACAAGAGTGGGACTGGCGGGGTCTGGATCTACCCCAGTGCGGGGGGTGGAAGGGGGCGGCTGGGTCTGGGTCTCATGTGATTTTGAGGCACGTGGTGAGTGGGGACTTGACTCTGGGCCCCATGGTGCGCTCCAGACTCCGACAGGAGGAAGGTTCTCACATACATTTTACTAATTTTCTTTAATCTTTGATACTTCTATTATAGAGAAAGAGCAAATAGCAATATTAAATTATTTCCTCTTAATTAATACCCTTTTATTGTGCAGGAATTTCGTGCACCGGGCCACTAGTATGTGTGTGTGTATGTATGTGTGTGTATATATACGTACACACACACACACACACACACACACACACACACACATAATACTAGAGATCCATTGCAGGAAGATTCCTTCAAGAATAGAGCTTCTTGCCGAGACCGGTTTGGCTCAGTGGATAGAGCGTCGGACTGCGGACTGAAGGGTCCCGGGTTCGATTCCGGCAAGGACATGTACCTTGGCTGCGGGCACATCCCCAGTTGGGGGCGTGCAAGAGGCAGCTGATCGATGTCTCTCTCTCATCGATGTTTCTGACTTTCTATCCCTCTATCCCTCTCCCTTCCGCTCTGTAGAAAATCAATAAAATATATTAAAAAAAAAAAAAAAGAATAGAGCTTCTTGCGGCCTGAAGAAGCATAGCTCCCTGCCTTCTCTAGTGCATTGTTCCCTTCTCTACTACCTGGCTTGCTCCTGTCTTGCTCCCTCCCTTCTCCCCTCGCCTGCTTGCTTACTTCTCTAGAGCTTTGCTCCCTTCTGCCGTACTTGGCTTCCTTCTATGCAGTCTTCTGGGGGCAGATATGCAAATTAACCACCATCTTGATTGGGTTAATTTGCATACATGCTCTGATGGGCTTGTGGGCGTGGCTTGATCAGAGGTATCGCAATTTGCATATTACTCTTAGTAAATAGGATAGAAAGCAGATGTGGTGGGGGGATAGTCTACAAAGGCTATTGGTAGGTAATTGGCTAAATTATAGCATTTATACTTTGAAACATTGTACTTTATACCTAAGAAGGAAATATTTCTCTTCATGAACTGATGGATAGACCTTTAGGATAAAAGGAACTTTTAGAACAAACAGAACATGATATCATTTGTGGATTTAAAGAAAAACATGCAAAACATTGTATTGTGGGTTTGTATATCTAAGTGTATAGAAAAATAGTGGGGTGATTATGTTCCAAACAAGTAATTGTGTTCCACTCTAGGGAGTGAGACCAAGATTGAGAGATTGTTCAAAGGAGGCCTTTAGCCTTTAAAAAATATTTTTTCCCTCATAGAATGTATTACTGTTAGGAAATTAAACACGTAAGAAAGAGTTGCTATCATTTCAGATCTTCAACTCCTGGCAGATACGGTGATACTTAAATTTTCTCTATCAGGTATTTTAAACAAAATATCCCATATTTAAACCTCTTGGTTACCCTTTTGATGATATGGCTATCATTGATTAGGAGCCCAAGTTTAATGCAGGTCCTTAGTGAATGGCAGGGACTGGGATTAGAACCTGGATCTTGAGAGCTATACAACCATGATGCTCTGAAGAGCCTGTTTAAGAGAGCTGCTATACAGAGGGATACAGCAGAATATCAACCTCATTATTTGTAATATAAAGATTGTGTTTTTACAGACTAGTTTTTCTGAAGGTATTTGAGCAAAAGCGGTTGGATGGTCCTAGAAATGGAACAGCTCTGGCTGGCTGTGGAAGGGCCTGCTAATGGGAGAGTGAATAGGCTTCTCCCTCGGTAGTGATCAGAAAGCAGTTAGACCTGATCTGTGGGAGATGTTCAACCTAAGGCCAAAGGACGGGGAAGGCTGTTCCCCAGGGACTGTCGGGAAAGCTGGCATCTTCATTCGGGATTTGTCGATGTGCGTGTTTTAGTTCTAACTGAATATTCTCAAGTCTTAGACATCTGCTGATTAGAACATAAAAGCTGACCTGATTAAATTTTTATCTTCTACTTGTTTTCATCTATAAAACCAAGTCATGACAGACCAAACCTAGTCCTTGAGAGTCAGCGGATGTGGAAAGGTCTTTTACTGTGGGAATAGATTCTGGCAGACCTAGTGTTATTATAAACACAAAAATGTTCTCTAGTGGTCACTGGTATGAATAACAGGCCTTATTCTTGGCTTTTTGAGAATATGGTAGAGTTGAAATTGGGTCAGAGTTTGCTTTTTGAGTTGATTGATAATTACCCATACCTGATTCAGGGTTCATCTCTTCACTCTTGCTAAGAGGACACTACCTCTTTGAAACTTGACTAATATAATCAGGTGTTTGGTTCCCTTTCAGACTTTGTGCTGACCCCGGTGTCACCTACTGTGGGCCAGGGCAGCCCTCCTTTCTGCATCGGGAGCCTGGAGGAAGACTCTCCCTTCCCTTCGTTTGCCCAGGTAAATCCTGTGCTTGGGATGCAGCCGAGGGTATTGAATCGAACTCCACTACTTGTTCTTTCTGGAATTCTGTTAGAGAAGGGGGCTCACAGACTGCTGTTACACTGATTCTGATAATCACAGAAGGTTTTCTCTTTTTTAAAAAATATATTTTATTGATTTTTTACAGAGAGGAAGGGAGAGGAATAGAAAGTCAGAAACATCAATGAGAGAGAAACATAGATCAGCCGCCTCCTGTACACCCCCTACTGGGGATGTGCCTGCAACCAAGGTACATGCCCCTGACCGGAATCGAACCTGGGACCCTTCAGTCTGCAGGCCAACGCTCAACCCACTGAGCCAAACCAGTTTCGGCCACAGAAGGCTTTCTTAAGAGGGAAGCTCATAGATTGTCTCAGGTATTATCGTAGATGTACCAAAGAGAGAGATTAAGAGTAGATGAGGGTGAATCAGTGTTCTCATTTTTCAGCAAATTGTTAGATTTCTTTCCTCCCCTTTCCCACTTTGGCAGATGCTGAGAGTTGGAAAAGCAAAAGCAGATGTGTGGCCCAAAACTATTCCAAAGAAAGGTGAGTTTGGCTCTCCTGGTGAAGGTGAGTTTGGCCCTTTTCAGAAGATATGTCTCAAGAGTTGTTTCTAGATTTATAACAATGGTTGTTTTTTAGATGAAAACAGCTTAGTCCCTCCTGCCACCATGGACAGTGATGGGGAGAGTGATAACTCAGACCGTGTTCCTGTGCCCAGTTTCCAGAATTCCTTCAGCCAAGCAATCGAAGCAGCCTTCATGAAACTGGACACACCTGCTACTGCAGATGCCCTCTCTGGTAAAGGCAGAGGGGAGTGCTCGGCACAGGGTAGTCCTTCCCGCCTGGGGCCGGTGGCAGATGGCACATAGCGGGCACTTTACCCTGAGCCCTTAGGCTCACCTTCTAGTGTCAGCTAACATTTCATTTGGTGTCACATAGGACCTTTTTGCCACCTCAGATTAATTCTTGAGGCCTGGATGCGACGTTCTGAGGAACTTGTATTTCCGCTTCTAAAATACAGCAGTGGAGAGTAGGTTTTGGAATTCTGAGTTGGTAAAGGGTGGCTCATAGATGCAGAAATTAGGCTCGAAGCCCACCCCCACTCTGACCCTCATTAGAGAATGACATTTATGGTATGCTTCCTATGTGTGCCTGTCAGTGTGCTAATTTTACTCTCCCATTAGCCATATTAAAAGGTATAACTGCTACAGTTGAGGAAACAGTTTCAGGGAGATAAAGTGACTTGTCCAAAAACAAAGAGTATACAAGGACTGGTATTTGAATACAGGCATTCTGATTCCAGAACCTGTACTCTTAGCTGCCGTTGTCACTCTCGGTAATCAAAACTGGCCGGGGGACAAGGGGTGGCATTCTAAGTTAAGTTCGCTTTCTTTTTCCATTTAGAAGAGAAAGGAGGAAAGAAAAGAAAAAAACAGAAACAGAAACTCCTGTTCAGCACCTCAGTCGTCCACACCAAGTGACACTACTGGCCCAAGCTACCTTTACCATCTGGTTTTTTTTCCGTGCTTTTGTTTTGCTGCTGTAATTTTTAAGAATCTGAGTTTGAACAGATTAGTTCTGGGGGGAGGGGGTTTCCACAATATGAGGGGGAACCAAGATTTTAAATACAGTGTATTTTCCAGCTTCTCACCTTTACACCAAAATAAAGTATTGACACATAAGAGATCTCTTCCTGCCAAGGTTTTTAGTTTGTTACAGGTTAGTCTTTTTGACCATGTGTAATTAGTTTTTCTCAACCTTAAATAAACAGTCCCTTCAACATCCTTTGGAAAAGCAGCCCGGGCCAGAGTGTTAAATCACACTATTGTGCTCTGACGTCACGTGCCGGGGCATCCTGGTTTCAGCACCTTTCGGCGAGTCTTTAAAAGTAGTCGAATTTTTCCTGTATGTTCAGCCCTCTAAGGAAACAGGGTGGAATAAATGGATTTAGAATACTCCGCTCGAATTGCAGTTTTTCTGTCTGACACGGCCAGGCTGTGGGGCCAGACCCAGGCTGCACTTGCATGTGTGACGGAGGGTTTCGCCTCTTCCAAATGGCTTCTGTTTGGCAAGGAAAGATGGACCTCCTGCCAACCTTTAAATCAAACTTATTTCAAGTGACAGTAGCCCGAGTTGTGGGAGCGGGAGTCAGCACACCTGGAGGCAGAGCAGGACAGGTTTGAAGCAGCAGGGCTGCCCCGGCCTCTGTTGTCTGGAGTACCTTATGCCTTGGTTTGAGCTAAATTGGAGTGATGTGAGTTCTTTTGCTGCTTAATAAAGTAACCTCTAGGTCTAACAGAATGTGAAGGCAAACAGTTGCAATAAATTACCTGCACAAGCAATGTGAGCTTTCTGTTTTATTTTTTAAATTATCATTGAGTTTTTAGAGGGGGGAAAAAAAGAAACATTGATTTTTGTTCCCCTTATTTATGCATTCACTGGTTGATTTTTGTATGTTCCCTGACTGGAGATTGAGCCTACACCTTGACGTATCGGGACAATGCTCTAATCTATTAAGTCAGCAGTCTGAAGCTCGCAAGCCACATGCAGCTCATGAGCTGTGGTTTGCTGCTCTGTTGACTAAGGAGTTTGCAGACCACTGCTCTAACCAGTTGAGCTGCCTGGACAGGGCAGCTTTTTTTTTTTTTTAATTCAATTCAGGTCACTAGACATACTTATAAATAGGTTATAGTATCAGCTAGTATGATTGTGAGCTGGGCATAGCTATAACCTGTCGTTCTTAACCGAAAGCTGTTCAGAAATCCAGGGCCAAGAACTCTGGGGGGATGAGGGTGTTCCAGCCTGAGATGAAAGGACAGGTTAAGGCAAAAGCCACAAATCTATCAGATATGTCAGGGACTTTGAGTGACATCCATTCTATGACGGAGAAAAGAGATCATGGAATGTAGTAGATCCAACGCCTCCCAGAATGCCCTGTTCCAACAAGTGGGCCCTGAGGCTTGGGCACCGAGCAGCCTGCAGAGGTTCACTCCATTGCTTCAGCAGCCTCCTCACCACCATCTGAAAGCTCCTCCTCATCCGGTTCCTCCTCCAGTAAGCAGCTTCTTGTGACCGACTTTTGGATAGCTTCCCGCTCCCCTGGAGGAAGGCAGGCAACATGGGGGTGAGAGGTTTTTGACAGCTGGAGGCCAGTCACTGCTCAGCACACACTGGGTTAGTGTTGCTTACCGTCATCAGTGCAGTTCTGCAACAAGATCAACAGCTGTCTCCTGTTGTATTGAATCAGGAACTTCTGACATGTTCTAATTGTACCTGGCACAGGGAAGAGTTGTGAAAAGTGACTTCCTCCGACTTCCAAAGCCAGGAGAAAGCATCTTGCTCTTGGCAGAATAGGAAGCCCCACCCACCAGACATGACTGAACTGAGCCTGACACCCACTGAAAAGCAGCCACACCCCATGCAGCCCTACCTCCCACGTGCAAGGTGTTGAGGAAACACGGGTATCGGTGTCCTTTGTTCTCCAAGTGTGTGATGAAGGGAAGAGCTGACCACACAAGCTGGTAGAACTCCTTTCGGCATCGAAGTAGCACTATTCCAGTATAGGCATTGAGGTATCGCACTACAGCAGGCAAAAAAAATTCGGGAAACTGGATTCTCAGCAGCAGGTCAAAAGGTCTCGGGGTAACTGAGTGCCAACAACTGTTCAAGACAGTAGCACTTGGGATGCATCAATTTCTGAAGGAAAGAGATTGTCATTTATGGAAGGGGAGAGGAAACAGACAATAGCCAGTGCCTTGCACACCACTCAGAACTGATGAATTTAGAGTTTTAAATATTCTTTCACTGATGTGTTAATACATTGGGGGTGGGGAGATGAAGATCCCAACCCTTGGCTCAAGAAAGGTTCTGCAGCTAGACTCTAGCCAGCTCAGTCTCACCTGATGTAGCATTATGCCTATCTTCTATCTATATAAAACCCTAATATGCAAATAGACTGAGCAGCAGACCAACCAAATAACCAGTGTCTGATGTGCACTGACCACCAGGGGGTGCATGCAGAACACGGTGGGTGATGGCGGTGGAGGGATGGTGGAGCAGGGGGGTGGGGGTGGGGTGCTGGTTGCTGTCATCAGGGTGAGCCTGTGGTGGTTACTGAAAATTCTTTGTTCCCGAATCCCCTGGGCTTCTCCCACCTGGATGCTGGTGCCATCAGCGGTGGGAGCAGGGCTGCCAGACCCGATCACCCCTGAGGGCTTCCCCCCCCCCCAGCTCCTGAGGATAGATCCGGGCAGCAGCTGCCACTGGCACTCATGCCCACTGCAGCCTCACAGCCCACAGTTCCTTTCAAGGGGCATGGATTCATGCACTGTGCCCCTAGTGTACATATAATTTCCCAGGATCCCATTTTGAGCATATAGTAAAGGAACGAATTTAGATTCGTGTGGCTGCTGGAGGGCACCTCTTCCTCATTACATACACACAATTGTGTGTTGTACTTTACAGGCCCTATTAAGGGCTTCTCAGGGTTAATTCTGACTTTTCCTGTGATATTAATGTAACCAGTCAACTAAATAAGAAATATACACATTCCATTTAATTCTAGTCATCCTATTAAATTCAGTAGCAATTACCAATATACACATGCAAATAGGTACAGGGGGTTCTTGCCCAAAGTTCCACTGCCTTCTGTCTTAGCTCTCCGCCTAACTTTGGACTTGTCCACACCTGGAGCTGGGAGTCCCAGATGCTTAAAAAGGAGCTCTTTGTGGCCCAGCCACATGGCTCAGTGCTTGAGCCTCCCCCTATGCACCGAGAGGTCACGTCGGTCCCCAGTAGGGGGAGTGCACGACGCAGGCAGCCAGTTCTCTCTCGTCACGGATGTTTCTCCCTCTGAATAAACAATATATGAAAAACAAAAAACACTTCGTGGATGGTGCACCAGGCTTGGCAGCTCCGCAGGCTGTTTGTGCCCTTTCTCCCTCCTCCGGCCCCCAATCCTTCTAGGTTCCGCTGTCGGCCCGTTCCCCAGCACTTCCGTACCCGCGAAGCCGATGGAGCAGGCGGCCCCGCCGAAAGTCCCGTGCAGGCGGGCAACCGTGTCCCGTACGAGGCCGCCCAGCACTCGGTCATCCAGACTCAGGCGGCAGCGGGGGTCGTCAGACACCACTTCGCAGAGCAGGTACCTGGGGCGGACGAGAGGGAGGTGAGCAGAGGCAGGGCTGCGGGCGCCGGGAGGAAAGAGCATTGAGGGGCAAGCCACGAGCCGCTTACCTGTGTTTGAACCGCACCATGGTGACTTCCGCTCCCGGCGTCCTGACGCGCAAAGCTGGTGTCTGTTGATGGCCAATGGGAATTAACCTCCTTAGTCTTGCAACCACTCAGAGAGGGCTGTGGAATAGGAAGGCGGAGCTATAATGTTGAGAGGCCAAGCCCAGTGTCAGTCTCCTCCAAGCCCCGCCTCCGTCTGCGTTTGCGGAGCGCCGGCGAACTCCCGAGTCTCACCCCGACTTGGGTGCTGGACGCTGCTTTGGGGCGGTTTGTGGCTGGGATGGGTCTTTACGTTCCACCCCGCAGTGTGCAATAGTGCATAGGCTGCAGCTGCTGCCTGTGGGCCCTCAGGACGTTACTTTCTGTTCCATTACCACCCAGTCGTGTATGCACTTACAGATTCTCTCTTAAAGATGGACAGTGGAACTCTCCAACTTACAGGCCAGGACTGACACCGGAAATCGGACCCTTACTTTCAGGTTAGGGCTCGGTTTGTTTTTTCCACACAGCAAACATGGCATTACTGTTTGGGCTTTTCTACAGTCTTGCGGAGATAAGTATCGTTTTTTGTTTGCAAAACCAATCAGTGGTCGTTATATTTTCCTTAAAAATTTTTTTTAAATACTGACTTCAGAGAGGGAGAGGGAGAGAGATATAGAAACTTCAATGATGAGAGATAATCATGGATTGGCTGCCTCCTGCACATCCCACACTGGGGATTGAGCCTGCAACCCCGACTGGAATCAAACCTAGGACCCTTCAGTCCCCAGGCTGACCCTCTAGCCACTGAGTCAAACCGTCCAGGGCATATTTTCCATTGGAAAGCACGAAGAAGCAAATAAAAATAAATTATAATCCATTACAGAGAGAGAATAATTTATCATGTGGTGTCTCTCTCCCCACCCCCCTCCACTTCGTCCCACGGGCCCCCTGCCCCACCAGCGGTCCTTAAAGTGATATTTAGGGACCCCTGGGTTTTCCAAGACCCCACGCTCAAAATTACTTTCCTAATAACAGTAAGATGTTATTTGCCTTTTTTACTCTCACAATAGACAGTAAAGTTTTCCAGAAGTTACATGACATGTGCTGATGTTATCACTCTGATGGCTAATGCATTTGAGTCTTAAGTATTTCTATTTTAATATCCATGATAAGTTATCGATATAGCCCACAAAAACAAAAGCTCTTTGGGATCCTCAATAATGTGAGTGTAAAAGGGTCTTGAGACAATGAAAAAAGTTTGAGATGAGAACTGCTGCCCTATGTTGTTACATTTTTCTTTTCTTTTTAAGAGAAGGATCATACTGTTTGGCAGTCTTTTTTCCTGCTTGAATAGATTCTCAAAAATGTCTTATTGAGGTATAACATACATAAAATGCATATACAACTCAATGTACTTTTTACACATGCATAGACTTGTGAAACCTCCGCCCAGATTAAGGGAGCATTTCTAGCGACCAAGAAGGTTCCCATGCCCCCTTCCCAGTCAGAATCCTTCCCAGAAGAAGCCTCTATTCTGACTTCTATTATGAAAGTGCACGGATTTGTGCACATTGAAAGGAAATTAATTAGAAGAAATATTTTAATATCGCTATTCGCCCTTTCTCTATAATAGAAGTGTCAACCAAATTCACAATCGACAATGACAGATTGAAACACAGATTGTGTGATTGGCACCAGCAAGAGCTTTATATGTATCTCGAATGCACAAGTCAGCTTAGTCTTTTATATAGAATAAACTTGCTTAATTAGACCTGCTTTCTGATATAGCTAAACTTTTTCCAGCTTAGTGAAGCACACCAACTTCTCTTTCAGGTAATTATCAGCAGCACAGCAATAAATATCAGCATGAAGTAGATTATTATTGTAGATCATGCAGGGAGAACAAAAGGTAAAATATTTAACTACAGGAGTATTTGACTATATTCTGTGCAGTGAGAAAGCCTAAAGTCATTTTCAAGGTCCACAATTTCATAGTTCTTTCAATTAGGTCAAGTTTCTAAACTTTCCAAATCTTCATTTTTTGGCTAATGAAAAGAAAAGAGAATTCCACCAAGTCTCCTATCTACCTACTCCAGGACTTCTGTGAGGAACAAATGAGATGAAGCACGGGAAAGCACTTCATAGACATTTGGTTACAATGTAAAATGTTTGCACCTGGCTATAAAGCAAGTTGTGTTCCTGGGCTGGAGACTAGTTGCTAGGGAGAGGAAGCTGGGCATTGCTATGTGACATCATTACCCAGTGCCCACAGTGACTATTTCCAGGCTGGGCTGGGTGGTGGGCCACATTTTGCACCATGGGGTCTTGGCAGTGTTGGCTACGATTTGGTGGGCTGTCACTCTGGGATAGTGGAGGGACCTGTGTCCCACTTGGGGAAGCTGAGGGTTGCTTTGTGTGTGCCAGGTGCTTGGTGCTGTTTCTCTGTAAATGGCCAGTGTAGGTCATGGGAGCTTCTGTGATGAGCATCTGACCCCTGGTGGTCAGTATGCATCATAGTGACTGGTCAGACGGTTGGAGGGACACTTAATCATATTAGCCTTTTATATATATATAGATTAGTTTTGCCTGTTCTTGAACTTCAGATAAATGCCTGACAGCATGTTTGTGTCTGTGTCAGGCTCCTTTCACTCTATATAATGCCTGTAAGACTCATTTTCCTTGTTTGACAATATTTTCATGTCAAATGTTTGGCAACATTGTATTTTCAGCTATGCAGTATTGTATTTTTTGCATGTACCTGTTAAATTGGTCAATATTTCCATAATGGATGTTTAAATTAAATCTAGATATTCTTATTATACCCAGCACTTTGATGCACAGCCTTGTGGTTAGGTCTTTATTCTTCATCCCTATTCCTGACTATTAGAACTGTCAAGGACTTGGCTGGCCCTGTAAGCCCATAAAGGGAGGCAGGTTTCACAACTGATCATTTGCAAGATGTGGAATGAGTCCTCAATTTTCCCATCTCTCACTTTTCACCACCTTAAAGGAGGATGCTGAGGGAGGAAGGGGTGGAGAGTAAAGGAGTCGCAGAGCCATGGCCCCGCTCAGGTGTCTCCGCTCTCCTCACTCAGGAGCAACCTCATCACCTACGATGCCTCTGCCAGCAGGGGGCGTCAGAGGCCGCAGTGCGCGGAGAAAGCCGGACCCCGAGTTCCCCTTCTCCCTGCCGCGGGACAACTCCCCCAGCACTTGTAGCCTTCAACTCAATTAATCCAACATGTTTGGTCTCAGATCAGACCCACACAGTAAGCAGCAGGGTGAGAACCGACTCCAGGGTCCCCGCCCTCATCTGCAGGCTGCCGTCCTGTGCGTGGTTTCGCTCGTCCACTTTGTGTACAGCGGAGCCCGCGTAGGGTCGGGGCCTCTCCTCGCCAGGTCCCAGCCACATCCAGCGGGGAGTCGATCCCCGCCCCTGGAGCTCCGTTTCTCACCGTGCAGAGATGAGGCTCCTCCCTCGAGGCTGCATGTCCGATTTCAGCGCGTAAACGCGGTGGAGCGCTGGGCCGGGAGGGCACGGGACGCGGCTTGGAGTGAACGATCCCCCCCCCCGCCCTGCAGGCAAGCCCCGGGGAGGGAGACTCCGGCCCCGGCCCCGCGCCCCGGCCCAGGCCGGGCCTCCTGCGGGCCCACGAGGGTCAGGACACGGGGCTCCGCCGGCGCCAATCACGCCGCAAAGGAGGCCGCGGCTGTGCCACTCACCGTCCCCTCCGAGGGAGGAGGGGGCGCGACCTGGAGGCCGGAGCGGCGGCCTCCGCGCTACGGGTTCGCTGGGCTGGCCGGTAGGGGCGGGGCGGGGCGGGCCCCCGGAGGGCGGGCGGCTCCTCCCAGGCTCCTCCCAGGCTCCTCCCAGGCTCTCTCGGCCACCGTTACCCTCATCTCACCAGTGAGCGAGGCCGAGGCAGGGGAGGGGAGGAGAGGAGCGCTTCCACGGGCGCAGACTCACACGGGAAGCGGCCACCAGTGACCTCCGTGCCCTGGCAATTCCGGGACTCTCAGGGGAAGGCCCCAGACCGGATAATGGGGGGCCCAGACTGGATAATGGGGGCCCAGACTGGATAATGGGGTCCCAGACCGGATAATGGGGGCCCAGACCGGATAGTGGGGACCCCAGACTGGATAATGGGGGGCCCAGACCGGACCATGGGGGCAGGGGGCCCCAGATCAGATAATGGGGGCCCTAGATCGGATAGTGGGGGGGCCCCAGACCAGATAATGGGGGTGGGGAGCTCAGGAAACTTCCTTGGAGCGCTTCCCCTTCTTCCCATTGAGTGTTCCCATGCTCCATTTGTGCTTCTGGATCCGACACAAAACCGAATATTAATTCTGGCAAAGCCTTTAAACCTTGAACACATAAATCACACAGTCCATTCCTCAGACGGAGAAATCCGGAACAACCCCTACGAGGTTTGGGGCACCTGCTAAAATGCTCCCTAAGATGGGAGTGGGGAGCTACAGCGGTTCCCCTTGTCCAGGACCTTCTGGGGTGGATCAGAGCAGCTGCCTTTGTTCTTCCCCTCCAGCTAACGGCTGCCGTTCGTCAGGCACAAACTAAGCACTTGATGTGTTTGACTTCATTAAACCTCACAGCACCTCCACGCGGGCAGGTCCCATGACTCTGAGGCTCAGAGAGGGCAATGACTTGCCCAAAGTCACACAGTAATTTCAGTCTGCGACAGACCTTTGTCTCACCTCCAAACCCATGCGCTTAACCCCTTGCTCTCTACTCCTGGGATGTCTGGGACCTAGAAGGATATTCAAAGAAGGCAAATCCAATTGGGGTTGCTTCAGAGATGCCTTGGCATCTAGGCGTTCCCTCTCAGAGCCTGGGCAGAGCTGCCGTGGCGGATGGCAGCAAAGGAAAAGTGTGTCTGCTTTAGCGTGTTGTTAAACAGCCACTGCTCATTAGAGGCTCCTGCTCCTCCAATCCCTTCAACCAATTCCCTGTAAGGCTTTTATGGGGACAATCTGGATAGAATTAAACCTCCATCTGCCTGGCTAGGGGCCTGGGGAGCGACCGCATCCTCCAAGTTGCTGGGGCAGACAGACATGGCCCTCCCTGGACCTGAGTCAGAACACCCACCTGAGCTCCCCCTCGTCCTCACTGTTATGGGACCTTCTTTTTCCTCCTCTCACCTGCTGCGAGGATTTGCTCATCCAAAAATTAATTGAAATTGCAAGGGCACTGCTGTTTGACCCAGTGATTTCCCCGAGGCATCTCTCCCACAGAGACTCTGGCACTTGTGCCGATGACAGGTGCACAGGATGTGTCTTGCAGCATTTGTTTGTGAGCAGAAGGAGCTTCGCAGAGCTAGGGAGCTGCAGCGCCAGGGTCTGGACTGGCAGCCCAGGTCCTTGTCCTGCCCAGCTCTATCTTTATGTGTGGAAAACTCCCAAAGGTGACACGAAGTGTGCTGCTGATGGTGGAGGACTTACAGGTGTGAAGTAGGAGGGGACTCACTTCTTACTGTGCCCCCTTTGGATTGTCTTATTATACCACTAGAGGCCTGGTGCACAAAATTTGTGCACTCGGTGGGGGGACGGGTCCCCCCGCCTGGCCTGTACCCTGACACAATGCAGGAGCCCCGCCCATCCCTCTGGGACTCCTTGATGAATTGCCCCAAAAAGGTGAGCCGGAGCCAAGGATCCTGCTCTGCGCCACATGGATCTGGGAGGCAGGACACCTAGGACCCCCAAGCAAGCCAGAAAGTAGAAAAAGAGCAAGAGTCTATGCACATTTGAATAAACATCCTCATATATAAAAATTGCCCCCCCACAACCCCTAGTGCTGCCATGGCCGGGCTTGGGGCTGGGTTTGTGGCTGCGATCACCACCCTTGCAGCCCCCGACGCAGCCATTGCCGGCTTGGGGCCGGGTTTGTGGCTGTGATTGCGGCCCCCAGCACAACCTTGGCTGGGCTTGGGGCTAGTTTGTGGCTGCCATCACACCCCTGCAGCCCCAAGCACCGCCTTGGCCGGACTTGGGGCCAGGTTTGTGCCTGCGATCTCGGCTCCCCAGCCATTAAAGTTGAGTTATGTGTTTTAGCCCTGTCTAAAACCATCAAAATCATCGGCATGAAAATACAAATTTTGTTCATTTGACAAATGAATAGCTAATCTTGTGATTGCATGAGATTGGTCATGCATTTGCATTCCAAAGTCTCCAAACAGCCTTAGGAGCACTCACATACCTGGAGTCAATGAAGTCCTGTACTTCGTCATGATTGATAATATTTTTTTCAGAAATTTGAATATTGGCACAATCATGACCTTTATAGATGTATTTAAATAGATATTTGACACTTCTAATTGATGCACAGACTTCAACATTTATATGACAGTTATATTTGAGGCATAAATATGGGTTATAAGGGACAATCCAAGTATTATCGACAATTTTATTTCCAATAGAAATGGTACTACCAGATCTTTGTTTGTATTTGGGATATCCATCAATATTTCCAATGGTCATATTTTGAAATTCTTTCGGATATCCTTTTAAACATTTTCCATTTTCCATACATGGACTATTTGGATTTTGTATTCCACATGGTCCATGTACCATATTTGATCTTACAATCTGAAAAAGTCGAGGACACTGGTCCTCATCTGGAATTTCTGTCTTAACTATATGGTCAATGTCATATTCTGAACGTAATTTGGACTCACTATCTAATATCAGTAATATGTGAGCGTGAGGCAGTCCACGTTTCTGAAATTCAATGACATGAATCTTAGCTATTACTTTGCCAAATAAATGGAATTTACATACATCATTTAAAAGAGCATTCAGCTTAATATTAAAAACCCTGGCTACCAAGTCAGGTCTGTTTTCAACTTTTTGCCAGTGTTGTAAATTGTTTGTAATATCTGCCCATTTGGGGTTGCATATCATAGTTATAAATAAATCAGGCTTACCACACTTCGTTACAATTGCCATAGCATCCTGATATCGCTGCTGCATATTTCTGGGACTACCCTCAAAAGATGATGGAAGTATTATCATTTTACCAATGGGTACATTGTCATTTTCAGATCTGGATTTGAGATAATCCATCAAACCGCTATATTTTTCAACTCTCAACTTAGATCGGTTTGCTTTAATGAAATTTATCCGATTTGCCTCCATTTTTGAATATGAATACACAATAAACTGTTGAGTTAGTTTTCCTGCATTTAAAATAGGATTGAAAGTGTCCTTCACAGAGAGATGAAATCCATAATACTGAATTTGGGTGACTCGTGTTCTTACATTTTGTCTAGTATTATTGTTGAACACACTGTTGTCTCTGAGTCTTAATGCAATATCTGTTCCCCAACCCTTTTCACCATGTGGAAAAAGAACAGGATATGTCATTGCATCTAATGTGGGAAACAGGATACTGATTCGTTTCACTTTAGTGGCATTTGGATTATTGGGATCTGGTTTACAATGATTGAGCAAGTCCCTTTCAAAAGGAGGTTCTCCATCTTCGTTTGTGAATATGACAGCAACCTCGGTTACCTGGATAACTATTACGATCATATTTAATTGCCATAGTTACTTCCGTGGGAGCTATACCTTTTGCTGCTGCTTCAGATTGGGCTTCCTTTTCTGTCTCATGTAGCATCTTGTACGATTTTGTTAATTCATTTATTTCATGCATGAGGTTGTTTCTGAGCAGGCCTGGGTTGCTGGGACTGCTAATCTTTTACGTGTAGCTTCGGCTGTATCCAAAATATAGAGTTGAGCAAACTTCAACAGTTTTTCTTTGGACATAGTCCCACCTCTCTGTTGCCACGTTCTGAGATAGAGGAGAATGACAGGCCTTTCAGGTGTGACCAAAGGCTGATTTGGACAGATTCTGTGGGAGTGGGACTTCCGCCTACCTGTTGTCAGTTTCCACAGCTGGGATGCCGAAGCTGGGACTCAGGGGCCTTCCCTCTGGTGGTTGCCTTCGTTTTTGCTGGCATACAGCTGAAGCTACACATAAAACATTATTAGCAATGCCAGGGGCCTCAGTTAGACGCATCTGCGGTGAGTTCTTACAGCCCCCGCCCATGCAGCCTCGGCTCCCGCCGCAGCAGATTCCGCTGCCTTGTTCTCTGCGCCCCCGGGGCCTCAGACTCAGCTGTGGTGAGTTCTGGCCACTGTAGCTGCCACTGGCTGGTAGCATAGCCAGTCAGGAGCCAAGGTACGGTCACATTTGCATGTTACTCTTTTATTAGATAGGAGGATGTGCATATGTTACTTTCCTATGAGCCCAGACCCCAAGTATGTTATTAGCAATCCTTGCCTTTATCCTGGAAGTGGGCAGTCATTATCTCCACTTTACAGGGGAGGAAGCTGAGCTCACCCAGATGGCGTGGCCACAGGACTAGGAATGGCAAAGGGGAACTGACTCTCAAGCCAGTGTTCGTGCCCCTAATCTATATTAGCCTCCTGGGCTGGGAGAGGCAGGAGAGAGAAAAGTGGTCACAGCATGGAGCCAGCTCTGCTGGGATCAAGTGTTGATTCCGCCACGCACCAGCTGTGTGACCTGGGGAAAGTCACTCCCCTCTCTGAACCTGCCTCCTCTCTCTGAGGATTAAATGACCAATCTCCATGTCAAGTGCTCTAACAGAGCCTGTCTCGAGTGCTCAGTGAATGTTAGGTATTTAAAAATATCTATTTTTATTGATTTTGAGGGAGAAGAAGGGGGAGGGAGAGAGAAACATTGATGTGAGAGGAAAACATTGACCAGCACGCACCCAGGAATGTGGCCTGCCCCAGAATGGAATCAGCAGCCTTCAGTGCACAGGACAATCCCCCAGGAACTGACCACACTGGCCAGGGCTAAGTTTGAGGCATTGTTACAGCATTGTCCTAGCGTTATCTTCTCCCGTTTCGAGCGCAGAGCGGGTCCTTCTCCCAGCCGGGGGTCCAGCTGCGGCTGAGCCCCGCGCCCCTGGGCCCAGCCCCAGCAGAAGCCCTAGGTCGGTGCTCCTGTTATCGCAGGGTGTGGCTGTGATCAGAACCGATCCATCACCAGAGCTGGAGACACGGCGGGGCCGCGGGGCTGGTGTGGCCCAGATCCGGAGGGAGGCTGCGACGGGCGGCCCCCAGTTTGGGACGTTCCCAGCGCCTTCCCACCGCTCATGCCAGGAGGGAAAAGGGGCTCAAAATAGCTGTTGCTTCCCCAGCACGGCGCGAGGCCAAGGACAGGAATAGACATCTGGGGGTGGCCGCCTCAGCTTCCTTCAGGGGCTGGGGGGTGGGGGCGCTGGGTGTAGCTAGAGGCCAGACTCCCCTAGTGGTGGGGGATCGTGCCCCTGGAAAATGCTGGCCACCTGCGCTGATGGCCCACAGACCCGGCACTGGCCCCTGGACTCTCAGAGCAACTGGAAGTGCCTCCCAGCACCGGCTCCTGCGATCCGCTCTGGGCAGGTGAGGAAACAGGCCCAGAGAGAGGTTCGTGAGCTTGAGACCACAAGACTGGCTAGCAGCCACGCTTCCAGGAAGGTCGGGTCTCGGGCTCTGAGAGGAAGGACAGGGTGATGGGTAACCGACTGAAGGACTCAGACTGTCTGGGCTCCAGTCCAGGCTCCACTACTTATGATCTGCCTGCTCCCAGGCCTCAATTTCTCTCCTGTAAAATGGGCACAATAACAGTACCCACTTTCTTTAGTTAGTCAAGAAGAGTGAATGAGCCGAAACCGGTTTGCCTCAGTGGATAGAGCGTTGGCCTGAAGGGTCCCGGGTTCGATTCAGGTCAGGGGCATGTACCTTGGCCGTGGACACATCCCCAGGGGGTGTGCAAGAGGCAGCTGATGGATGTTTCTCTCTCATCGATGTTTCTGACTCTCTATCCCTCTCCCTTCCTCTCTGTAAAAAATCAGTAAGATATATTTTTAAAAAGAAGAGTGAATGAGTTAATACTTGATTATGATTATGATTATTTTCTTACCAGACTCCTCACTCATTCATCCCTAAGGCGCTGGCTGCGCACCTGCCACGTGCCCGGCACGGAGCTGGCCTGGACAGTGTCGCTCACAGCGTGGCAGGCAGGGACGCTGCAGGGACCTGCCCTGAGCCAGCTGCTGTGCTAAGCATTTGTGTCTGCATCTCACTCACTCCTGATGACGGCTGGGGGAGCCCTAGTCAGCCCTGTTTACAGACGAGGGGAGTGAGGCACAGGGGTCTCACAGCCAGGAGGTGGCAGAGCCAGGACTTGAAACCCTGGCTTCCTGCACAGCTCATGCAAGTAGCCAACGCGTGGCACTCATTTTTCTGGGGGGGGGGGGGTGTCCAAGTCACTTGCTGCAGTCTAGGGGTTGGGTGGGAGTGTCGGGCACAGGGAGGAGGGCTCCATATTCCCAGCCGTGACATTTATCGCTCAGGACCCCCACACAGTCCCATGTGAGGGGTCCCAAGCCCTTACTACTAAATCCCCACCTCATTCCTCTGGGTGTTTTTGCGTACCTACTATGTGCCAGGCTTGTGCTAAGCTCTGAGAACACAGAGAAGACTTCATCCCCGCCCTAAAGTTGCTCACAGTGTGTCGAGAGAGACAGGTTTCTAAAGTGGTCAGAGCAATTTAGGGGCAGCTCCTGTGCTGAGGAGAAGAATGGGGACAAGAGCGTCCCCAGAGGAAGGATCTAACTCAGCTTGGAAGGTCAGGGAAGGCTTCCCGGAGGCGGTGATGGCTGTTGAGGCTCACAGAGTTAGCCAGGAGAGAGAAGCCGCAGGAAAGCGTGTTGTGAATAGCTCGTGCGAGGAGGGAGTGCTGAGTTCCAGGAGCTGCGCGTAGCTGGAGCTAGAGGTGTGGTGAGGAGTGCGGGGCTGCAGAGACAGACAGGGACAGGCCACTCAGGGCCTTTTTAAAATTTGTTTTTATTGATTTCACAGAGGAAGAGGGAAGGAGAGAGAAACATCAATCATGAGAATGTTGATCAGCTGCGTCTGCATGCCCCCTAGTGGGGATGGAGCCCGCCATCGGCATGTGTCCCGACCCGGTTCCCAGGCCAGTGCTTAACCACTGACCCACACCTGCCGGCCAGTCAGGGTCCTGATGGCCACATAGGGTGCGGGTGGACCTGGTCACTGAGAGAATGAGAGGGAGGCTGGGAGGCAGGGAGGATATCCCTCAGGAGCTTGGTTAGACTGCATGAGTAGCTTGCTTGGAAGAAGGAAGGCAGCTGAGTACTGGAGAGAAATGGCAACTTGGGTAGAGGCAGAGCTGGTTATGAACTGTTCCTGAATAAATCACTCCACACTCTGTGGCTTAAAACGAAGCTGTTTTTTGTTTTTGTTAGTCCTCACTGAGAATATTTCCCCATTGACTTTTGAGAGAGAATGGAAGAGGAGAGAGAAACAGAGACATCCAAGTGTCACATCGACTGGTTCCTTCCCACCCACCCCTCCGCCCATGCCCGACCAGGGCCGGGATCGAGCCCGCACCCGAGGACGTGCCTGTGACCCTTCAGTCCGCAGGCCGACACTCTCTCCACTGGGCCAAACCCGCCAGGGCTGGAACCTGGATGTAACTCGGGCTTCCAGCATTAGACCAGGTTGAAGAGCACCCCAACTCCTCACTGGGCTAGGACTGGACTCCTGGGCAGTCCCGGGAGGATCCGGGGAGCATTTCCTGAGCCTCCTCTCTGCCTCCACGTCTGCTCCAACATCTGACCTCTCTGCCACCCGCTCTGGTTAGAGCTGCCTCCTGCTCTCCCAGCAGCTCCGCTCCACCTGCCTCAGCGCCTCTCGGCTCCTGCTCCCTCTGCCTGGAACTCTGCCTCCTGACTCCCCATGGCGGGCTGGCATCTCATGTGTCCCGGGTCAGGTGTCACCTCTGTCGAGTGCTCCTCTCTGAGCAAACTGCCCTGTGACTGCTCTCCCCACCAGCAGCACCTGAGCCAGATGCCTGGCCCGGCTCTCGTTCTGCTGCGTCCCAGCTGGGTGGCACCGGGCAAGTTGTTTAACCCTCCGAGCCAGGTCCTCAGCGGTGAAACGGGGTGATGCTAATCACCGGCACGGGGCTGCAGTGAGGATGAAATCACTGAGCATCTGTTAACAATGCTTGGCCCGGAGGAGGTGCTTTATAAGTATTTGCTGTAACCACAGAGCTCTCCTCCCATTCCGAAAGTACCCAGCTTGGTGGTTATTTACATGTTTGTTTCGTCTCCCCAGTGAGAAGCGAGCCCCTGAAGGTGGTGGTTTTGTCTCTGTTGTCACTGCTGTGTCGGCTGTACCCAGCCCAGTGCCTGGCCCCCAGAGTAAAACGTGGTTGATAATCAAATGGCCCAGCTGGTGTGGCTTGGTGGTATGAACCAGGTTGACGGCTTGGTTCCCGGATTGTGGGTTGATCCCCAGAAGGCCGTGTGCTGGAGGCAGCCGTCCGCCATTCTCTGTCATCACTGCTGTTTCACCCTCTCCCGCCCCCTCCCTCCCTCTCTGAAATCAATAGAAATACGTTTAAAAAACAAAACAAAACAAACCAGGGGCAAATGGATGACTGTCCCGGGCTATCAGGTTATTCTGTCTCAGCTCCCAAACGAAGGAAAGATTGCGTGGCCGCTGCCGGTCCTCACGCCCCTGCCCAGGAGCCCACAGGGAACGTGAGCGAGAGTTCAGACTGTCCAGACTGCTGCCAACTCTGACCACCTGCTGTTCTGAACGGGGTGGTGGTGAGGGCAGGGATGGGGGGGACGAGGCTCAGAGGAGGGAAAGGACTCGGCCAGGGTCACACAGTGAGTCATGGACAATGTTCTCTCCACTGGACCCACAGTCTCACCTGGAGGCTGTTTCCAGTGGCCACACTGGGTCTGGGCCCGGAGAGAGGGGGTGGGTGAGGGGCAGGGCCCTGCCTGTGGGCTCCGGCCCTTCATTCTGCTCAGCTGAGCAGCAGCCAGGGCACCAGACCCAGGGCAGGCCCTGCTCTGACACAGACGGACCCGAGTCAGGCTCCTGACACTCCCAGTATTGACTGTGTGGCCTTTGGCTTTCTGAGCCTCAGTTCACCCCCTAGAAGATGGGGAGATGGAACCCACCCAGGCTTCCTTCACCCAAGGCTGCTGAGAACATTCCTATGAAAAGTTCTCATGCACTGAACACTTATTTCCAGCTGCCCTATGGGGCAGACAGGCATTTCACCCCCATTTTCCAGATCAGGAAACTGAGGCTCAGAGTAGGAGAAAAGTGACTTGTCCAAGATCACACAGCCAGCAAGGACCAGAGCAGAGATTTCAGTCCAGGCAGGCTGACTTCAGAGCTCACATTCTTAGCCATGTTCTGCTCCAGGGCTGGGCACACAGTAGGCCTTCAACAGATGGTCGCACCCGGCACCCCTCCGACAGAAGCCCAAGGCAGACTTCACATTCATGACGGCCCCGGCCCCCAGGACAGCAGCCCCTCGCTCCCGTCCGGCGTGGAGACGCCAGGTCTCGGCATCCTCTCTGCCGGATTTTCAGAGGATCCCGCGGTGCCTGGCTCCAGCGTCTTCCCGCAGAAGCAGGAGCTATTTCGGGGATTTGATGGCTCCCTCTGGCCGCCTCTGAGCCCCCATCCAGGTGCAAGTATCTGTCCAGTCAACTGCACGGTTAATCAGATGCCTCCCGACTGCTCTTTTAAAAAATACATATATTAGTGATTTCAGGGAGGAAGGGAGAGAGAAATAGAAACATCAAAAGTGAAAGAGGATCATGGGTCTGCTGCCTCCCGCACACCCCACACGGGGATCCAGCCTGCAATCCGGCGTGTGCCCCGATTGGGCTGAACCGTGCCCTCCGGGGTCAGAGGCTGATGCTCCACCACTGAGCACACCAGCCGGCCGACTGCTCCCTGACTGCTCACTGTGCCGCAGCCCTCCGCTCCGACCAGCCTGCCCCCGCTTTCGCTCCCCTCCTCCCAGCCCCAGGCCCCATCTGCCTTCCCCTGATTTTGCAAGGGGGGGGGGGGGGTGGCAACTGCTTCCTGACCTTTGACCCCCAGCTTTGCCTCCAATTTCAGGGTTTTTCCTGACTCGAGCAGAATCTCACACACCATTTAGACACACGTTTTTGGCCAGTGTTCCCAGCCCTGTGTCATCCGGGCTGGGGGGCGGCTCAGAATTCCCGAGGACGCTTTCATGGTACATACATTTTGTCCCAGTGAAAGTTCCCGAGGGGCGCAGCTGCCTCCCCTCCCCGTTATATCACAGCGTGGGGCCGACGTCACCGAGGGGCGTGGGTTCCGCCGCGGGTTCCGCTGCGGGTCTGTTCTGCTCCTGGCTCTCCCTCCGGCGCTGCGCTCTGCCAGGGCCGCCCGCGGCCCGCTTGCTTTCAAAAATAACTCGAATCTCTCCGGAGCTGGGGCTGCTTCCTCGGTGCCGCCTGTGTGCGCATCCTCTGGAGGCAGCCTCCCCCGCCCTGAAGCCGCACTCCGATGCCCACTCCTCTGCCGGCACTGCCACCTTCAGGGAGCAGGGCAATGGCTCCTCGGCCGCAAAGCCATTCATTTGCTGGCTCGTTATTCATTCGCTCATCGATTCATTCAACAAGCATCTCTGAGTGCCCTTTGCCTGCAGCGCACACCTCTGGGGGCCCCTGCTGCTTTTCCATTAGTTCCTGAGTCACCTCTCTGCTCCTCTTGGAATTTCTATGTCCTTCTGGAAAGTAGAGGCTCTTAATTAGGGTGGCCAGTCAGTCCCCGAGGAAGCAGATGGCATGCTCAATTGGGTAACTTGAGAAAGGCCAGTGAAGGGGCTTGCTTAGGTGAGGGCAGGGCAGGGCAGTCGCTGGGTACAGCGGGCTATCGGGCTGTGGCAGCTGAGGGGGGAGGGAAGACTGAGGGAGCAGTTTCACAGCCCGAAGGAGTTGTGCCCTGTGGAGGGACAACCCTGACCTCCCTTTTCTTGTCCCTCCATCCCCTGCTGGGGGCCAGAAAATAGGGGAGACGGTGAGTCTTACAGGTCAGTCTCCACAGCAAGGAGCAGGTTAGAAAGGGAGGCGAGTGGTTTGGATAGTCGACTTTTCACCTGTCGCCAGTCCTGACCGGTCACAGGATGAAAGCTCACTGCGTGCCAGCTGCCATCACCAGGGCCCGTACCCATCCCTCACTGCTGAGTAACAAGATACCCCCTCGACCTAGTGGCTGGAAACCAGACAGGTTTGTCCTCTCACCCATTTCTGTGGGTCAAGAATTGGGAACAGCTGAGCAGGGTGTGGCTCAGTGTCTCCTGCGGCCCCAGTCGGCTGTCAGTTGTCGAAAGGTTTGATGGGATGAAGGACCCACCTGGCTCAGGGCTGGCTGCTGGCAGGAGGCCTGGTGCCTGGCATCAGACTCGCCCTCCAGCTGCAGGGCGTCCCCGTGATGTGCTGGCTGGCTCCCGAGAAAGAGCGCTTCAGGAGGGGCAGTGCGTTTCCTGGCCTGGTCGCAGACCGCACACCGTCTCCGACAACGTGGAAGGGCCGCCAGGCAGGACCCCCGAGGCAGGAGTCCTGGGAGGTTGGCTGCTGCGGTTTGTGATGATGCATTTGCTCGTTTGATCCTTTCAAAAATCCTGTGAGCTTATCTAAAAACACAACAAACAAAAAATGCCAAAGCAACGAGGCAAGCATTATTATTAATTATTATTATTTTCCCCACAGTTGTGTGTTTATTTTTTTTTTTAATATATTTTATTGATTTTTTACAGAGCAGAAGGGAGAGGGATAGAAAGTCAGAAACATCGATGAGAGAGAGACATTGATCAGCTGCCTCCTGCACGCCCCCTACTGGGGATGTGCCCGCAGCCACGGTACATGCCCTTGCCGGAATCGAACCCGGGACCCTTCAGTCCCCAGTCCGACGCTCTATCCACTGAGCCAATCCGGTCTCGGCTGTGTGTTTATTTAAAAATGTTTAAAGGAGGTATTCTCACTTTTCTGTGAGGAAATATGGTTACAGAAAAGTGAAATAACTTACCCAATATTATAGTTAGTAAGGGGCAAAGCCAGAAATTAAACCTAGGAGGTCTTTTTAAAAAAATCAATTTTATTGGGCTATACTATACTAGGTGTACTGGCTAATAATGCAGATTTTTTTCAGTAGATGGAGTTACATGTTGATATATATGCGATTTGATATGTATGCTATTTTATTGTATTGACAACAAGCTTCAAAACTTCATATATCAAATTTGCTGAAGGTGTTGACATTATAGATATTTTTACACTTAAAAATGTCGAATTTCTTGCCAAAAAAAAAGAGCATTTGCAGGAAGTTATAATCCATTACTTTATTCTGAAGAAAAGTGCTGCTGAATACTTCGGGAAGCTTTTGGTGAACATGCTCCATCTCAAGATACGTGTGAACGCTGGTTTACATGCTTTAAAAGTGATGATTTCGACGTGAAAGACAAAGAACGTCCAGGTCAACTGAAAATGTTTGAAGACCAGCAATTACAAGCGTTATTGGGTGAAGATGGGTGCTAATCGTTGCTCAGCAACCAATTTCCCATCGTTTACAAGCAATGGGAAAGACTTTAAAGGAAGGACAATGGGTGCCACATCAACTGAACGAAAAACAAATGGAAATCTGAAATGTCATCAGTAAAATGTTGCTTCAATGGCAAAAAAGAAAGTCTTTTTTGCATCGAATTGTGACTGTCGAAGAAAAGTGGATTTATGAGGAGGGCAAGGGGAAGATATGTACACATATAATCCTATCTAATAAAAGAGTAATATGTAAATTGACCATACCTCTGTTATACTCACAAGCCACACCCACACGCCATGCCCACAAGCCAATCAGGAGCAAATCCTATCTAATAAAAGAGTAATATGCAAACTGACCATCACTCCAACACACAAGATGGCTGCCCCCATGTGGTCAAAGATCCTGCCTTCATGTGGACACATAATGGCCACCACAAGATGGCCAGCAGGGGAGGGCAGTTGGGAGGGACCAGCCCTGCAAGGGAGAGCAATTGGGGACAATCAAGGATTCAGAGGAGGGCAGTTAGGGGTGACCTGGCCAAAAGAGAAGGGAAGTTGGGGATGACCAGGCTTGCAGGGAAGGGCAGTTGGGGGGGACCCAGGCCTGCAGGGGAGGGCAGTTAGGGGCAAACAGGCTGGCAGGGGAGCAAGTAGGCATCAATCAGGCTGACAGGGGAGTGGTTAGGGGGTGATCAGGGTGGCAGGCAGAAGTGGTTAGTGGCAATCAGGAAAGCAGGCAGGCAAGCAGTTTGGAGCCAGCAGTCCTGGATTGTGAGAGGGATGTCCAACTGCCCGGTTAGCCCCGATCCTAACAGGATCCTAACAGAATTGGGGCTAACCGGGCAGTAGGACATCCCTCTATGGTTCCCAGATTGGAGAGGGTGCAGGCTGGGCTGAAGAACACTCCCTTCCCCCCACTCCTATGCTCAAATTTCATGCACTGGGCCTCTAGTACCTTAATAAAAAAATAAAAATAAATAAAAAAGAAAGAAGCTTAAACAATATAAAAATAGAAAAAGTGGATTTATTTGGAGAATCCAAAATGCACAAAATCATGGGTTGATCCAGGTCAACCATCAACATGGACTAAAAGTCCAAATCACGTTGGAAAGAAGACAATGTTCTGAGTTTGGTGGGATCAGGAAGGTGTGGTGTACTATGAGTTTCTAAAACCAGGTGAAACGGTTAATACTGATCCCTACTGACAACAAATAATCAATTGGAACCACGCTTTGATAATAAAACGACCAGAATGTTCCAGAAGAATGAATTTTGCTTCATGATGATGCATCATCACACACTTTAAAACCAGTTAAAGACACGTTAAAATATCTTGCCTGGGACGTATTAACCCACCTGCTGTATTCACCAGACCTTGCTCCTTCAGATGACCACTTGTTCCGATCGATGGCACCCGCACTTTCTGAGCAGCGCTTCAAAACATACAAAGAAGTGGAAAATTGGGTCTCTGAATGGTTTGCCTCAAAACAAGAAAAGTTCTATTGGGACAGTATCCACAAATTACCTGAAAGATGGGGAAATGTGTAGATAGCAATGGACATTACTAAAGCACTTTAGATGCTTCTCTTGAAATTATCATGTTTTCTTTGATAACCGAACATCTGATACATACAATAAAAAAACCGCTCCATGGTGGCCGAAACCAGTTTGGCTCAGTGGATAGAGCATCGGACTGCGGACTGAAGGGTCCCAGGTTTGATTCCTGTCAAGGGCATGTACCTTGGCTGCGGGCACATCCCCAGTAGGGGGCGTGCAAGAGACAGCTGATTGATGTTTCTCTCTCATCGATGTTTCTGACTTTCTATCCCTCTCCCTTCTGCTCTGTAAAAAATCAATAAAATATATTAAAAAAACAAAAACAAAAAAAACCCCCGCTCCATGGTGAAAGCGTGGGCAGGGGGTGGGGGTGAGTTAGGAGAGGTTAGTGGGGGAAAGAGGGGACATGTGTAATACTTTCAACTATAAAGATTAAAAAACCCTACTCCAATGGAGATACAGGACATGTTCATCCCTCCCCGTTTCCCCTCATGCCTCTCTGCCATCAGTCCTGCTCCAGGCAATGACTGAACTGCTTCCTGTCACTACTGTTTTGTCTGTTCTAGAACTTCATAGACATGACACCATAAAGAATGTTCTCTTTGTGACTGGCTGCTTTTGTTGAACAAAGATGTTTGTAAGTTCATCCACATCGTTAAAGGTTTTGGCGATTCTTCCATTTTCATTGCTTAGTAGTGTTCTACGGTGTAGATACAGCACAGTTCCTTGGTGTGATTCTCCTGTTGAGTGGCATTTGGGTTGTTTTCATGTGGAACTAGTATGAGTATGAGTATGAGTACAGCTGCTTGAACCTCATGTGAAAGTCTGTATATGGTTATATGTTTTCACTTTCTTCAGGTAAATAGCTAGAAGTGGAATTTCTAAATTACACAGTAAGTGTGTATTTAACTTAATAAGACACTACCAACCTTTTTCAATGTATCTACCATTTTATAGCTCCCAAGGAGTGTATGCGGGTCCCACTTGCTCCACATCCTCACTCACATTTTGTTATTTTAATCTAATCTGTGTGCAGGGGTATCTCATGCGGCTTCAATTTGTACTTCCCTGCCAACTAAAAATATTGAGAATCTTTTCGTATGCATATTGAACATTTACCTGTCTTCTTTTGAGAAGTATTTGTTCAATTCTTTTTATTTTAATATTTTTATTGAGTTTATTTATTTCAGACAGGAAGGGGGAGAGCGAGCGAGAGAGAGGGAGAGAGAGAGAGAGAGAGAGAGAGAGAGAGAGAGAAGGATAAAAACATCAGTGCGGAGAGAGAAGCATTGATCGGCTGCCTCCTGCACGCCCCACACTGGGGATCGACCTGCAACCCCGGCATATGCCCTGACCAGGAATCGAACCCGTGACTTCCAGGCTCATAGGTTGATACTCAAACACTGAGCCATGCTGGCTGGGCTATTCAATTCTTTTGTCTATTTTAAAAAATATATTTTTATTATCTTCCCATGAACTTGTAAGAGTTTTTACATATTCTGAATACAAGGCCTTTGTCATATATACACCCGTAAAATGAATGTTTTCTCTCATCTGTGGCTTGCAGTTTCATTTATTTTTTATTTTTTTATTGGATGGTTTTATTTTGTTATTTTTTATTTTTTCAGTTTCATTTTTTAACAGTGCCCTTTGAAGAACAAAAGTTTAAACTTTTGATGAAGTTGCATCTGTAAATTGTTTTGATTATGCAATTTTTTTTTTTGTATCCTAAGAAATCTTTGTGTATGCCCAGGCCACAAAGATGTTCTCTTGTTTTCTAGAAGTTGTAGAGTCAGTTTTTGTGTGTAGTGTGAGGCAGGGGGTCACAGTTCATTTTTTCGTCTGTATAGATATGTGCAGTGCCCGCTCCCTTTCCTCGCTGAGCTAGAAGCATATTGGCACGTTGACAAGAATCAATTGATTGTATGTACGTGATCTATTTTGGACCAGATTCTGTTTCATTGATCTGTGTGTCTGTCCTGCTGCTGATACCACACTGCATGGTTCCTGCAGATTCATAGTAATTCTTGAAATCAAGTAGGATTTAGTGCTGTAACTGCACTGTTTTCCAAAATTGCTTTTGCTGTTCTAGTTATTGTTTTTATTTTATTGCCATATACGTTTTAGAATCTAATCGATGATTTCTACAAAAGAAAATAAAAACCTCCGGAACTTTCATCAGGATGGTGTTGACTATCTATAGATTCACCACGGGGAGTGGGGATGACATTTTATGTTGAGGAAGTTCCCTTCTGTTCTCACAATGCTCAAGTTAGTTTTTCTTTTAAAACCATGACTAGGTAACAACAAAGATTCTTCTTTAAAAATCATAAATAGGTGTTAATTTTATTAAATGTTTTCCCACATCAGTTGACATGACATGACTATGAATTGAACCCAGATATATTCTTTAAAAAAAAAAAAAAGTGAGGTGAGACTCACATAACACAGTTAGCTCACTTTAAGGTGGACAGTTCAGTGGTATTGCACACTCTCACCTCTGTCCTGCTCCAGAACATCTGTATCAGCCTCAAAAGGAAACTGCATCCACAAAACAGTTACTTCCGGCCCCCTCTTCGCAGTCCTGGCCACCCTCAGTTTGTGTTGTTTCTGTGGCTTTGCCTATTCCACACACTTCACAGGAATAGAATCATACAGTGTGTGACCTTTCATAGCTGGCTTCTTTCACTTAGCATCCAGTTTTCGAGGTTCCACATTGTAGCCTGTGCCAATACTTCAATCCTTTTAATGGCTGTATAACATGCCATTGTGGGGACATCCCACGTTTTGAGGCAGATATCTTCATAACCCCTGTTCTGTGCCGTCTCCCCATGTGCTGGG
This sequence comes from Antrozous pallidus, assembly GCA_027563665.1. NCBI lineage: Eukaryota > Metazoa > Chordata > Mammalia > Chiroptera > Vespertilionidae > Antrozous > Antrozous pallidus. Next base: position 25,735,965 of record CM050528.1, read on the forward strand.
TGCTGTCTTCGGCTCTGCAGACCCCGCAGGAAGCGAGGAGAAGTGCCCCTGCCCAAGTGGAGCTTAAGTCTCTGAACGCAGGCGCTTCGGTGGCGATTATGCTTGTCCTGTTCTGACCCCGGCGGCCTGTGCCTTCCTGCTACCTTGTCTCCATGGCGCCGGTGCCCCGCCCAGAGCTCTTAGCTGACCAGATGACCTTTAACCTGGGAACTCTTCCTAGAGGAAGCAGCTTTTGAGTAGACTTGGGATTTGAGACGTTGCATGGTTTCCTTCAGCCCATAGTCATTAATAGCACCAGCCACTCAGCACCTACTACGTGCACACACTGTAGTGAGCACGCTGTTCCCAGGACAGCCAGCTAGTGAGAGGCAGAGGGGAGTGTGGGTTTGAATGCAGACCCACACCGTTAGTTAGCGATGGCCGCCCACTTCTTCCCAAGTCTAGTTCCAGTGGCTCTTGATTCTCCATATTCTGTCTTCCTGTCTTTCTTCTGGGGACATCCGACCAGCACTGGAGGGTGACAGAACGCCGGGCAAAGCCCTGGCTCGGGACTCACCAAGTCTGGGGACATCCGGCCAGCACTAGAGGGTGACAGAACGCCGGGCAAAGCCCTGGCTCGGGACTCACCAAGTTTCAGCTCTCACCCTTCCGGTCCCTTCAGCCCAGCTGAGACCTGGGCCCTGGAGATGGCGCCTTCAGGACAGCCTTCCCTCCGGGCCCCTCGCCCCTTCCTTCCGCCCTCCGCCTTGGGCTGTGCTGGGATCCTCGGGAAAGGAGCAGGGTTTGGGCTAAATATACACCAGGCTGTTCCAGTTTCCAAATAGAACAAAGGAGCAGGGTGTTAAGTTGATTTTTATAAATAAAGAGAGAGGGAGTGAGAATATTTTTTTCGAGATGTTTAATAAAATCGCCTTGTTAAAAGCAGGAAATTCACGGCTGTGGTGGGAGGTACGGAGGAGGAGGGGAGAGAGGAGAGACGCCTCCTGCCTGCTGTGAAGCTGCGGGTGTCCTTGTGTTTTTCCTGGGACCAGAGAGAGACGGTGCGCAGAGGGGGGAGAGGCGGGGCAGGGCATGGGGTCCCTGGTGGAGGAGGGCAGGAGGGCTCAGAAGCATCATACAGGTTCTGAGTATGGAGCACTTTCTAGATGCCAGGCCCTGGCTAGACTTATGCCTCATTTCACCAAATGCCCATCGCAAATGAGGCTGGGATTCCGGTCACTGGGCGCTCTGTGGTCCAGCCCTGCCTACCCCTGACCTCATCTCCTCCCTCCCTCCCTCCGCTCTCTCCATTCCCTCCACGCCAACTCTACTCCAAACTCATTCTCTCTCTCTTTTTTTAATCCCCCCGCCCGGGGATATTTTCCCATTGAGTTTTAGAGAGAGCGGAAGAGAGAAGGAAAGACGGGGACATTGATGTGAGAGAAACACACCCATTGGTTGCCTCCTGCAGGAGCCCCGACCACGGTCTGAGCGGGGAGGAGCCTGCAGCCCAGAGACCTGCCCCTGACCGCAGTCGGACTGTGCGGCCCCCAGGCCGATGCTCTGTCCACGGGCCACACAGCTAAGTCATTCTCTCCTCAAGGCCTTTACGCAGGCTTATCGTTCAGTCTGAGTCAACATCCCTTTCTCCCACCACTGTTTCTAGAGGAGAACTCCCGCCCATCCCGCCCCCTCGTGGCCATCACTGCCCTCGCCTCATTTTCTTCGTGAACATTCCATCTCTGCAGGATTTGCTTGCTCGCGCGCCTCTCCTCTCCCTCCACCTTGATGGAAGCCCGCGGAGGCAGAGGTTTGCCTGGCCTCCCTGCAATAGCGCCAGGGGCTCCCCCAGAGCCGGGCGCAGGGCAGATGTTGCAAACATGCACCCTCCAAACCAGGGTCGCCACTGGGGTCCGGGAGGTCCCAAAGGTTGGCGACCGCTGCTCCAAACGAATGGAGGAGCCAGTGGGACTCAGAGGACTGTGTCGACTTGCCCGGGGCCACACAGCTGGTGATGAGCCAGGAGGGAGCCCAGATTTGTCCGACCCCAGACACTGCCCAGCTCGGCCGAGGAGGGACTGGAGGGGGTCTCTCTGGAACTGGGGTTTCCAGGGGATCACCAGACACAACCCTGGAGGACCAAAGGGGGTCAAGGAGCCAAATCGTCACCATCACCTTCATCCTTAAGCAATGTGTGTGCTGGATAAAACTTCCCGAACGGCCTCTTCGGGGAGCCATTAGGTAGTGAGCGGTTTACTCAGCGGCACCTGAGGAGAGCAATGGAGGCTTTGAGGAGGTGACAACGGATTTTTCACTTTAGGAGCTGGAGGGGGTGGCTATAGGAACCTTGTGCCCTCCCTGCCTGGCCCCCTTTTTTCCTCCTCGCCCATTCCATCTCTTCTTTTTCCCATCCACTCACGTGGCATGTTGGATGTGGGGTAAGCGAGGAGCATGGCGGATGTGCATAGGGCTCAGGGGAGCCGGTATGGCTTTCTGTTGCCATGAGCTTCTGCCTCCCTAGGCAGTGTGTGGCCTTGAACAGTATATGGCCTTGAACAGCGTGTGGCCTTGAACAGTATATGGCCTTGAACAGTGTGTGGCCTTGAACAGTATATGGCCTTGAACAGTGTGTGGCCTTGAACAGTATATGGCCTTGAACAGTGTGTGGCCTTGAACAGTATATGGCCTTGAACAGCGTGTGGCCTTGAACAGTGTGTGGCCTTGAACAGTATATGGCCTTGAACAGTGTGTGGCCTTGAACAGTATATGGCCTTGAACAGTATATGGCCTTGAACAGTGTGTGGCCTTGAACAGTATATGGCCTTGAACAGTATATGGCCTTGAACAGTGTGTGGCCTTGAACAGTGTGTGGCCTTGAACAGTATATGGCCTTGAACAGTATATGGCCTTGAACAGTGTGTGGCCTTGAACAGTATATGGCCTTGAACAGTATATGGCCTTGAACAGTGTGTGGCCTTGAACAGTATATGGCCTTGAACAGTATATGGCCTTGAACAGTGTGTGGCCTTGAACAGTATATGGCCTTGAACAGTGTGTGGCCTTGAACAGTGTGTGGCCTTGAACAGTATATGGCCTTGAACAGTATATGGCCTTGAACAGTGTGTGGCCTTGAACAGTATATGGCCTTGAACGGTGTGTGGCCTTGAACAGTATATGGCCTTGAACAGTGTGTGGCCTTGAACAGTATATGGCCTTGAACAGTGTGTGGCCTTGAACAGTATATGGCCTTGAACAGTGTGTGGCCTTGAACAGTGTGTGGCCTTGAACAGTATATGGCCTTGAACAGCGTGTGGCCTTGAACAGTGTGTGGCCTTGAACAGTGTGTGGCCTTGAACAGTATATGGCCTTGAACAGTGTGTGGCCTTGAACAGCGTGTGGCCTTGAACAGTGTGTGGCCTTGAACAGTGTGTGGCCTTGAACAGTATATGGCCTTGAACAGTATATGGCCTTGAACAGTGTGTGGCCTTGAACAGTGTGTGGCCTTGAACAGTGTGTGGCCTTGAACAGCGTGTGGCCTTGAACAGTGTATGGCCTTGAACAGTGTGTGGCCTTGAACAGTATATGGCCTTGAACAGTGTGTGGCCTTGAACAGTATATGGCCTTGAACAGTGTGTGGCCTTGAACAGTATATGGCCTTGAACAGTGTGTGGCCTTGAACAGTGTGTGGCCTTGAACAGTATATGGCCTTGAACAGTGTGTGGCCTTGAACAGTATATGGCCTTGAACAGTATATGGCCTTGAACAGTGTGTGGCCTTGAACAGTATATGGCCTTGAACAGTGTGTGGCCTTGAACAGTATATGGCCTTGAACAGTGTGTGGCCTTGAACAGTATATGGCCTTGAACAGTGTGTGGCCTTGAACAGTGTGTGGCCTTGAACAGTATATGGCCTTGAACAGTGTGTGGCCTTGAACAGTATATGGCCTTGAACAGTGTGTGGCCTTGAACAGTGTGTGGCCTTGAACAGTATATGGCCTTGAACAGTGTGTGGCCTTGAACAGTGTGTGGCCTTGAACAGTATATGGCCTTGAACAGTATATGGCCTTGAACAGTGTGTGGCCTTGAACAGTATATGGCCTTGAACAGTATATGGCCTTGAACAGTGTGTGGCCTTGAACAGTATATGGCCTTGAACAGTATATGGCCTTGAACAGTGTGTGGCCTTGAACAGTGTGTGGCCTTGAACAGTATATGGCCTTGAACAGCGTGTGGCCTTGAACAGTGTGTGGCCTTGAACAGTGTGTGGCCTTGAACAGTATATGGCCTTGAACAGTGTGTGGCCTTGAACAGCGTGTGGCCTTGAACAGTGTGTGGCCTTGAACAGTGTGTGGCCTTGAACAGTATATGGCCTTGAACAGTATATGGCCTTGAACAGTGTGTGGCCTTGAACAGTGTGTGGCCTTGAACAGTATATGGCCTTGAACAGTGTGTGGCCTTGAACAGTATATGGCCTTGAACAGCGTGTGGCCTTGAACAGTGTGTGGCCTTGAACAGTGTGTGGCCTTGAACAGTGTGTGGCCTTGAACAGTATATGGCCTTGAACAGTGTGTGGCCTTGAACAGCGTGTGGCCTTGAACAGTGTGTGGCCTTGAACAGTGTGTGGCCTTGAACAGTATATGGCCTTGAACAGTATATGGCCTTGAACAGTGTGTGGCCTTGAACAGTATATGGCCTTGAACGGTGTGTGGCCTTGAACAGTATATGGCCTTGAACAGTGTGTGGCCTTGAACAGTATATGGCCTTGAACAGTGTGTGGCCTTGAACAGTATATGGCCTTGAACAGTGTGTGGCCTTGAACAGTGTGTGGCCTTGAACAGTATATGGCCTTGAACAGTGTGTGGCCTTGAACAGTGTGTGGCCTTGAACAGTGTGTGGCCTTGAACAGTATATGGCCTTGAACAGCGTGTGGCCTTGAACAGTGTGTGGCCTTGAACAGTGTGTGGCCTTGAACAGTGTGTGGCCTTGAACAGTATATGGCCTTGAACAGTGTGTGGCCTTGAACAGTGTGTGGCCTTGAACAGTGTGTGGCCTTGAACAGTGTGTGGCCTTGAACAGTATATGGCCTTGAACAGTATATGGCCTTGAACAGTGTGTGGCCTTGAACAGTGTGTGGCCTTGAACAGTGTGTGGCCTTGAACAGCGTGTGGCCTTGAACAGTATATGGCCTTGAACAGTGTGTGGCCTTGAACAGTATATGGCCTTGAACAGTGTGTGGCCTTGAACAGTATATGGCCTTGAACAGTGTGTGGCCTTGAACAGTATATGGCCTTGAACAGTGTGTGGCCTTGAACAGTGTGTGGCCTTGAACAGTATATGGCCTTGAACAGTGTGTGGCCTTGAACAGTATATGGCCTTGAACAGTATATGGCCTTGAACAGTGTGTGGCCTTGAACAGTGTGTGGCCTTGAACAGTATATGGCCTTGAACAGCGTGTGGCCTTGAACAGTGTGTGGCCTTGAACAGTGTGTGGCCTTGAACAGTATATGGCCTTGAACAGTGTGTGGCCTTGAACAGTGTGTGGCCTTGAACAGTGTGTGGCCTTGAACAGTGTGTGGCCTTGAACAGTATATGGCCTTGAACAGTATATGGCCTTGAACAGTGTGTGGCCTTGAACAGTGTGTGGCCTTGAACAGTATATGGCCTTGAACAGTGTGTGGCCTTGAACAGTATATGGCCTTGAACAGTGTGTGGCCTTGAACAGTGTGTGGCCTTGAACAGTGTGTGGCCTTGAACAGTGTGTGGCCTTGAACAGTATATGGCCTTGAACAGTGTGTGGCCTTGAACAGCGTGTGGCCTTGAACAGTGTGTGGCCTTGAACAGTATATGGCCTTGAACAGTGTGTGGCCTTGAACAGTATATGGCCTTGAACAGCGTGTGGCCTTGAACAGTGTGTGGCCTTGAACAGTGTGTGGCCTTGAACAGTGTGTGGCCTTGAACAGTATATGGCCTTGAACAGTGTGTGGCCTTGAACAGTATATGGCCTTGAACAGCGTGTGGCCTTGAACAGTGTGTGGCCTTGAACAGTGTGTGGCCTTGAACAGTGTGTGGCCTTGAACAGTATATGGCCTTGAACAGTGTGTGGCCTTGAACAGTGTGTGGCCTTGAACAGTGTGTGGCCTTGAACAGTATATGGCCTTGAACAGTGTGTGGCCTTGAACAGTGTGTGGCCTTGAACAGTGTGTGGCCTCTTCAAGTCAGTTTCTTCCTGCAAAAGCTGGAGACAGCCCTGGCTGGTGTGGTTCAGTAGATAGTGTTAGCCTCTGGACTGAAGGGTCTCAGGTTCAATTCTGGCCAAGGGCACATGACCAGGTTGGGCTCGATCCCCAGTGGGGGGCGTGCAGGAGGCAGCTGATCAATGATTCTCACTATTGATGTTTCTCTCTCTCCCTCTCCCTTCCTCTCTGAAACCAATAAAATATTAAAAATAAAAAGAGATAGTGAAATTTGCTCTGAAGAGTAGAGGTACTGCATTCTGTCAGGAACCCATACTTCAAGCACGTGGTAGAGACTCCGTAGAATACATGAGCACTGCCATTTTCATATTTATATTAAACTTCTCTGGATATAACCTAACTGAGCATGGGAACTGTCACCGTTAATTGAACAGTTAACAGGCTCTGGGCTGAGCACTCTGTGTGGGGTATCTCATTGACTCTGTACTCATGCTACACCAAGTAGGTGCTGTTATTACCATTACCCCCATTATTATGAATGAGGAAAATGGGGCTCCCAAGAGTGAAGCAACTTGTCCTAGGTCACCCCAAGAGTGAAGCAACTTGTCCTAGGTCACCCAACCAGAAAGTAACAAAGCTGGACTGAGATCTAGGTAGGCCCACATGCAGACCTTGGGCTTTTAAATATTACACAATCCTGCCTCTCAGAACAAGCGAGCCAAGGGCTTTCTGTGCTCTAGGAGGCAGACCCGGGACCAGGAGAAAGTGACAGGGCCAGAGAGGGTCCTGGTGAGAAGCAGAGGCCCAGCCTCAATCAAGAAGTCAGCGAGAGCCTGGCCAGGGTGCTCAGTGGTTGAGAGTTGACCTATGAACCAAGAGGTCACACGCCCAGCTACGGGCTGGATCTCCAGTAGGGGGCGTGCAGGGGGCAGCTGATCACTGATTTTCTCTCACCATTGATGTTTCTATCTCCCGCTCCCTGCCTCTCTGAAATCAATAAAAATATGTTAAAAAAAAATAAAAAGAGATTATCAAGGGAGTCCGGGGCAGAGCGGTGTCTGGGGGAGTGAAGCCGCAGTTTGGGGGCCTGCGGCTCTGAGCCTCTGACTCATTCAGATGGAGCAGCTTGGTTCGCAGCCACAGGAGATGCTATTTATAACCTGCAGGTTCTTGCAGCCTCTGAGCAAGAAGCCTGTGACACCTGGCCCTTCTCCCTGGGCAAGGAGGGGAGGCAAGCGCTGGGGAGGCCGTGACTGAACGCCTCTCGCCTTGCTCTGCCTCCAGTCAGCACCGCCCGCTGCCCTGTGGCTCCCTGTGGAGGTCCAGCTGGTCAGCGGGGCCTTGCACCTGTAGGGCATGAATGAGTGAATGAACGAATGAATGAATGGCAGTAGCTTCAGGCTTTTTAATTAGGTCAGATCATGTCATTTCTCCGCCTCAAACTCTCCAGTGATCCCCTCTCTCATTGCAAGTGGAAGTGAAGGTCCTTACGGTGTCCTGCAAAACTCGGACAGGCTCTTCTACCGCCCTTGTTCGCCTCAGTGGCCTCCTTGTTGCTTCTGGGAACTTACAGGGCACGTTCCTGCCTCAGGCCCTTTCCACCTCCGGGGATAATCTTTTAAAAAAATATATATATTTTGTTGACTTTTTACAGAGAGGAAGGGAGAGAGATAGAAAGTTAGAAATATCAATGAGAAAGAAACATCGATCAGCTGCCTCCTGCACACCCCCACTGGGGACGTGCCCGCAACCAAGGTACATGCCCCTGACCGGAACCGAACCCAGGACCCTTCAGTCCACAGGCTGACACTCTATCCACTGAGCCAAACCGGTTTCGGCATCTGGGGATAATCTTTCCATCCCAATACTTGTATGTCTTCCTCCCTCATCTCCTTCCAGTCTTTGCTTGAGTGCCAACTTGTCAGGAGGCCTTCCCTGGCCTTTCTAGTTAGACTCAAGCATTATACTCCTTAGACCCTTTCCCGCCTTAATTTTTCTCCATGGCACTTGCCATGCAGACCTTTACCTAGACCTTTAACAGTAGTCCCCCTTTATCTAGAGGGGATACATCCCAAGACCCTCTGTGGATGCCTAGAACCACAAATAGTACCAAACCTTCTACACCATGTTTTTCCTACACACAGTGAACTGTGCTGAAGCTCCAGCTTCTCTTCGGCATGTCCAAATGGTCATCCTTGTGCTTTGGGCCTCGTTGGTAAGGTGGGGCTTATCTGAACACAGCATCGCGGTGCCCCAACAGCCTGCCTGCTCGCAGAGACAGCTACTAAGTGACTAGGGGTGGGGGACAGCCAGAGCATGGGCACCCCGGACAAAGGGATGGTTCACATCCTGGTGGGTCAGAGCGGGTGGGGTGAGAGCCTCACACTGCTCAGGACAGCGAGTAATTTAAAACTCAGGAATTGTTTCTGGAATTTTCCATTTAATATCCTCAGACCCCAGTTGACTATGGTAACTGAAGCCGTGGAAAGCAACCCGTGGATAAGAGGGGGTGGCTCCGGCTCCGGGAGGACAGACGTTCTGTCTGTGTTGATCTCTGCTGGATTCCTGGTACCTAGGACAGTGCCGGGCACACAGATGGGGCTAACGGACACACGGGGCTGCATGAACTCACCGGGTACCCACGGACGGACCGCGGAACCTGGACAGCTCTCGCTCCGGACCTCAGTCTAGGAGACTCAGTGGCCTCCCGGTTCAGACAGCACGTTCCTGCTCTCTCCCTTCAGCCTAACTTTCAGGATCTTTTCCACAACATTTGCTAAAGGAGAGCTGGCCAGGCCTGCCTCAGTATGTTTCTGCCAGATTCAACTTCTCTGTGAGTGTGCACGCCTGTGAGCAGCTGTGTCCCCCACTCTGGCATCTGTGTCAGGGGCTTTGAGCAGATGCATTTGTGTGAACGAGCATCTGCATGTGTTTGGGAAGCTGGCTGAGATGGGACATTCAGCAAAATGTTAGCCCTGGTTCCACTTCTGCCTTCCTGGTTCTCTTTGTTTGTGATGAAGCAGGAAGTAGACATCTCTAAGGGCATGGCAGACCCTCCTGTAATTGCCAGAGACACCCACTGCTCTGGAGGTGCAGGGGAGAGCCTGCTGGCTGTGAAGCACCTGCAACAGGCTGCTTCCACTCCCGCGGAGCCAGCCGCCCACCTTCCAGCGGAGCCAGCCGCCCACCTTCCAGGGAGGGGAGCCGCCCACCTTCCAGCGGAGCCAGCCGCCCACCTTCCAGGGAGGGGAGCCGCCCACCTTCCAGCGGAGCCAGCCGCCCACCTTCCAGCGGAGTCAGCCGCCCACCTTCCAGCGGAGGAGCCGCCCACCTTCCAGCGGAGCCAGCTGCCCACCTTCCAGCGGAGGAGCCGCCCACCTTCCAGCAGAGTCAGCCGCCCACCTTCCAGGGAGGGGAGCCGCCCACCTTCCAGCAGAGCCAGCTGCCCACCTTCCAGCGAGGGAAGCCACAGGAGGCCACAGGCTTCCGTGGGGATGCAAGGCCATTTTTAGGTCCCATCTGCTCTTCCTGGGAAACGGGCCCAAACTTGTGCAGGTTTTACAGCAAACCCTGGCATGTCCTCTATCACCTCCTTCAGGTCTTTGCTTAAATGCAAACTTCTTTTTTAAAAAATACATATTTCATTGATTTTAGAGAGGAAGGGAGAAGGAGAGAGATATAGAAACAACACTTATGAGAATCATTGATGGGCTGCCTCCTACATGCTTCACACTGGGGATTGAATCTGAAACCTGGGCATGTACCCTGACTGGGAATCAAACCGTGACCTTGTGGTTCATAGGTCAATACCCACTGAGCCATACCAGCCGGCTCAAATGCAAACTTCTCAGTGAGGCATTCCCTGACCATTCTACTTAAACTCACACCATACAATACGCTCCTTATTTTCTTCCCCTGCTTAATTTTCTCTGACTCTTACCACCATCTAACATATTACGTATGTTATTAATGGGTTTTTGAAATTTTTAGCATGTTCACACACTGTCTCGTTTAATTACATGATCTCTTCTATTTTGGCATATCCTGGCCTACCTAGCATAGTCCCGGCATCTGGTAGGCATCACCACATTTTTGTTAGGAGAGTTCATTTTCCTAAGAAATGAGCAGCAGGCAGTACTGTCATTCATTCTATAGATGATGAGGCTCAGTGGGGACATGACTTAAACATGGACGACATGAACCTGGACAGGCAGATGGCCTGGAGCTACTGGGGAGGAAGAGAGGGAACTTCCTCTCAGCGGCAACCACATTTGGGGAAATAAACCTTTGAAAGATGAGCGTGGTCCTGATAGAGCTTGGGCATTTGGGAGCCAGAGAAACTTGGGTTCAAATCCCAGGACTATCATTACCTGTACCTTTGTGTGTTTTTTGTTGTTTTTTAAAATATATTTCTATTGATTTCAGAGAGGGACATCAATGATAAGAGAGAATCATTGATTGGCTGCCTCCTATATGCTCCACACTGGGGATCAAGCTCACAACCTGGGCGTGTGCCCTGACCTGGGATTGAACCTTGACCTAGGTCTATGCTCAACCACTGAGCTCTGGGGGGAAGGGGGTAGGGAAGGGGGCTGTACCTTTAGAAAAGTCCTAAAAGCCACAGGAGCCTCAGTTTTCCCATGGCACATCAATGGGCACATCAATTCCTACTACACTAAACCTTGAGAGTATTCTGTGAGATAATCCACCCCAATGACTGGTCTAGGCGGTGCTCTCTATACCCCACGCCAGCCCGTGCCCTCCTGAATCCTCCTCCTACCCGCACCACCTCCTGCCCTCAAACAGCCCCGACTGACACGCGCAGTCGCAAGAGCCAAGCTGCAGTGGGGAGATTACCTGATAAATAACCCTCTGCGCACGCGCAGCCTCCGCAAGTCACGTGGCGGGTGCCACAAGCCCACAGGTGCGAGGCTGCCGGGCCGTCCTGCTGCTGTGTGACTGTGGGCCCGTCTCCGAGGCGGGAGCTCCGCGCTCTGGGTCGCCTACGTCTACGCCTGAGGTGGAGGGAGAATGCAAAACCTTCTAGAGTCCCCACCAAGGATCCTTCGGCCTTTCCGCTGCTGGGGGAGGCTTGGATGGGTCCGGAAGCGAAGGAACCCCGACCATGGAAACGGTAAACATGGCCGCCATGGGGCAGGACCGCCTCCTGGGCCGCCCTTCGCCTTTGTTCAGACAGGCGTTGGGGATGGGGACAAAGGCCCAGCTGGAGCAGCAGCTGTTCCCGGAAGGTGTAAATGAGCTCAAACGGGGCTGAGGCTGAGTCCTGGAGGGAGGGGGGAGGGGGCCCTTGCGGGCCATCGGGGAACAGCGGGCGCAGGGCGGGAAGAGGCCTGGATGTGGACGGAACTCAGGGCAGAACGCGGGCCGCATGAAGCATCTTCAACTTGAGCCTAAGAGCAGTGGAAGCCCTGGAAGCTGGGGAATAATGTGCTATATATAAATATATTTTTATAGATTTCAGAGAGGAAGGGGGAGAGAGAGAAACATCAATGATGAGAGAGAATCACTGCTCAGCTGTCTCCTGCACAACCCCCACTGGGGACCGAGCCACAACCCCAGTACCCCGGATGAAACCCTGAGCTCCTTCCTGCTTCATAGGGGAGCCAAGCGGACCAGGCTAATGTGATCTTTACAGTGCTGTAAGGAATAATATTTTTGCCTGGCTTTCTCATCAAAAAAAATTTTTTTTGAATTCCACATTTGCCTTACTAATTTTTATTTTTTAATTTTTTCATAAGTAGAAACTAAGGAAATGTAGTTACTCCAGGATTAAATGTGCTAACAGATGCAAATTGCCTAGGCTTCTAGATGGGGTCTATAAATAGTAGTTCCCTTATCTTTCCTCTAAATTCCGTAATTTCTGCTATTCCAGGAGCACCGGAGGAGACTAATCTTCCCTACAGACTGCAGATACACTCGTTGGAAGTGCACTGGATGGATGAAAACTCTGGATTGGTTCAAAGATCAAGTGGTGATTATTTTACATAATTATTATTCAAGTAGTAAGCTACCCATGATTATACAACATATTGGATATGATTTGTATTCATCTTTTGTTGTTGTTAATCCTCACCTGAGGATATTTTTCCCATTGACTTTTAGAAAAATTGGAAGGGAAGGGGAGAGAGAAAGAGAGAGAAAGAGAGAGAAACATGGATGTGAGAGAGAGACATTGTTAGGTTGCTTCCCAGATGCATCCTGACTGTAGCCAGGGATCAAACCTGCAGCAGGGGCAGCGTCTTTGACCAGAATTGAACCTCAGCCCCTCCAGTCCAGGGCCGGCACTCTAGAGCACATTTATTGCATAGAACACGACCAAGGTTCACAAAGTATAAGCCCATTTCTATGTTAGCCCTCACTGTAAGATCACCTCCTTTTTGGCCACAGAGGAAGCTTTTGAATATTTGTGGGATTGATTTAAATAATGGAATATGTTTTGTGCAAAATCTTAAGCCAGGGGCATTAGTTCTGCATTTCTCTCTTTATAGTTAACATGAATTTTGATGGCATGGGAAAGCTTGTTCTCTGAATTATATTTAGCTCATACAAACTCTACAGCACAATTACGTTGTAAAGAGGATTAGGTTTTATCTTTAAGTTGTTATTATAGCCTTGGGAAAAGGTGAACATTAAGAATAACTATAAAGTAGTAGCATATTGTATTATTAATTTCGCTGCTTTTTTAAACTGCAGTGCAGGGCTGAGAACAGACTGACACGTGGTAGGTGTATCAGTCAGAGTTTGCATAAGAAACAGATGGCACATTCAAGTTGGATCACTAGAGAAAGGTTTATGAAGATTTGGGTAGGGTGTAGGGAAACCAGGGTAGTGCAGGACCTGGGGACTGGTACCAGCCAGGGTCTCCACTACTCCTAGATCTGAAAGTTGAAGGTTGGAGAAATAACAGAACCCAGAGCAAGTTGTGTGTGGAGAGGGCTTCCTTGAGAAGGAGCTGTGACCTTTTATTAAAAGACACAACCAACCTGAGGCGATCTGGCAGGGAGAGAACTGGGGAATGAATAAATCGTTCCACCGCATTCTCCTTCTGCCCTCCAATTCTTGGCTGGCCCAATTGGAAGCTGGACAGCAAAGGAGTGGGTGGGTATAGTCCAGTTGGGTTAGCACCCCAGGGTGAAGAGCAGGATGGATGGACACTGGATCTGGAGGAGCAAGTGGAAAGAGTCTGGTACAGTAGGCTTCCTTTTCATGTTGAATGAAGACTTGACATTTAAATCTTGTCACCGTAGTGAGACAGTGAACCTTCGGGAATGGCATGACGGCAGCAGGTTCAGGGTCCCCATTGGTTCACTCTTCAGCTCTCCTGGACATGCCAGAAAAAGTGTGTGCTGGGCACTTTGAGAGAAGCCCCGCAGTGGCAAAGATTCCCAGAAATGCAACGAATCTCTTTCCTGATGGATGTATTTTTAAAGAACATATCCTCACTCTATCAAAGCACCCCTTTAGTAAATATGACCCACTGGCCTCAAAATCAGATGCTTTCCTCCCAAAAGCAGGAGGGTTCAATTCAGGTAAAACACAGGTTCTGAATCTTGTTTATAACTGACAACTGACAGTTATGTTCCTTGCCATGCTAGTACCTTTTAGGTAGTAATTAAATAGTCATTTTTCAGGCAAGGGGATCAAAATAGGATTTATCACTGCAGTTCTGGAAATTGGACTCACTTTCTTCTGAATGGAGTCAGTTGTGGTCTCCCATATTCTGCATCTGTGAGACCATTCTCTTTAATGAGGTCCTCTTGGAAGAGGGGGAACGAGTTGCCTTTAGTGACATGACTCTGACAAGCAAATCATTTTGTTCCATTTGTTTCCTCTTTGGAGACAGCAGTCCTCGAGCGTTACATAATCTAATCTTCATGCCTCGCTAGTTTGTTCCGTCCTCCCGAGGAAGCGGCAGATGGTGCCAATGCGGAGACCCGCGCACACGCCTCACAAGCCTCATGGCAACAGGGGAGTTGCTCACAGTGTCTGTCTCTTTGCTGTGGGGTCCCTTGCTGGCATTTGTTTCCCTGGATCAGTTTGCTCTTTAGCATTCCTCAGGCACCACTGGCTCTTTGCCTTGGGCTCTCAGTCGGAATTAATTGGAAATGCTGAATGCAGATAAAGAGAGAACAGAAAGTGAAGTTGAAAGGGCAGAGAATTTGCCAGATCTTTTCTAAAGGCCTTCCTCTGTGAAAAGCTGGGCATCTCTCAGATTTTAGCTCCAGGCCTTTGACTTCCTCATCCAGCCTGGTCCCTCCTGTACAACATTGTTGCTGGGTTACACACACTCCAGGGACAGAGCTGGAAGACTAGAGATCTGCTTGATCGGGTGTCTGAATTCCCCTCTCTCACAGTGAGTCACACACCTGCTTACGAATGCCTGATTGTCCCCAGACAGGGCAGTTGTCTAGAACCCCCCTTCAGGTCGGTGATGTCATCCTTGCTAAAGGGAAATTATCTGAGAACTGTACAGGGAGGAGCTGTCAGCCAAAACCATAATGTTTAGATGTCCAGGCAAAGACATTGCTTGTATGTCTCATCTAAAGACCCAGAAATGGCCCAACTGGTGTGGCTCAGTGGTTGGGGATTGATCTATGAGCCCAGGTTGTGGGCTCATTTCCTAGTACAGGACATGCAGGAGGCAGCCAGTTGATGGTTCCCTGTCATCACTGATGCTTCTGTCTCTCTCTGTCTCTCAAATAAATAAGAACATACTTTTAAAAATAAAAAGTAAAAACCGCCCTAACCAGTTTGGCTCAGTGGATAGAGCGTCAGTCTGCGAACTGAAGGATCTGAGGTTCGATTCCGGTCAAGGGCATGTACCTTGGCTGCGGGCACATCCCCAGTGGGAGGTGTGCAGGAGGCAGCTGATCAATGTTTCTCTCTCATCGATGTTTCTAACTCTCTATCCCTCTCCCTTCCTCTCTGTAAAAAATCAATTTTACTTATTTATTTATTTATTTATTTATTTATTTATTTATTTTAAAGTAAAAACTCAGAAATGACAACTTCCAAGGAAGCAGAGACTTCATGGACATCTGTAGTGGATGTATTTCTACTGATAGTTGGGACTGGAAATCAGTCGACATGTTCCAGTGTTGCCTTTCAGTTGTAAAAATATTGAAATACTTTCACATCAGTGGGAAAATAGTTATATCTTTGAGCTCCCAAGTGCCTTCTTCCATCCCTCTGCTAATACTTGTTTGTTGAGAGGGTCTTATTTTAGGTAATTTCATTAATATAGTTGTACCTTTCAGGCAGCAACATGAGCTTCCTTTGCTGAACCCATTTTGTTTCCAACCATGTGGTACCAAGAGGTCTGTTTGGTGTAGGGCCAGGCACAATGCCAAGTGCCACAGATGTGACCGCCCTGCTCACAGACTGCACTATTGGCTGGCTCCGTTTTTTTGATGGAACTCCCAGGCAATTAAAACATGGAACCTTCCTGCTGTGGCAAAAATATGCCTGGTCCTTAAAGTTCACATATTCCTTTATGCTGGCTGGTCACTCAGCATCCAGATTGTATAACAGAAATTATCTGTTTGAAGGAGAAAACAAAACAAACCAGGTAGAATCTTCTTTCAATTTCATTTCCCCACACTGAGTCTAAGCACAGAGGACTAATTTTTATAAAAACTAACTTTTTGCTCCTTTTAATTTGTTAATCACTAAATACTAGTTGAGCATCTACTCTGTTATTATGTGTCAGTCACCGTGTTAGGTGCTGGATATCCAGGAGTGAATAAAACAGACCCTGTCTCTGCTTTCATGGAACATACAGTCTAGCGAGGGTGACAGATAATAAAGGAGGCTGCTGTGGTTAGAGTGTTATTAATTCACTGAATTGGGTTGCATTTCAACTCATGGAAACTGAATGGGTGTAATGGTGACTTCCAGTGGGTAGTATACTAATCCTATGTGTCTACATTGCTGTATTAAAGGAGTAATGGAACTGGGGGGGGTGATCACTTCCTACCCCCAGTCAAGGTCTCAGAGAGGCTGAGAACTGCTCTGGATTAGAAAAAGGGAGGAATATACTGAATGAGAATGAGGGCGATGATATATTCTGTTCTAATATTTGGAGACCAGACATGCTGTTCTGAAAGATGGTAAATTGTGACCAATCAGTTACCTGTAGGAGGTAGAATTTCCTTCATTATGCCTTTTCTCTCCTTTGTCCTTGAAACTAGGAAACAAATATACAACTTGCTAGCTCAGATGAAGGATATGAACTGTACCCACAAAATCATGGATAGCTAACGGACTACATAGGAAATCAGCTTCTGACAACCTTGGCCTCACTGTCAGTTTCTTACCCATGAACTCAGCCACCCTGTTTTGAAAATTATAATTCATATCTCTAAGACAGTCCAGAGTAGTTGGCTCTACTTGTCAGTATTAATTATTTTTGCTCTATTTGTCCTGCTTGCTTGATTTTTTCTTTTATTTCTATAATTATACACAGTGAGATGTACAGTCTTCAGTGTAGAGTTCAGTTTTCTAAAAAAAATATTTTTATTGATTTCAGAGAGGAAGGGAGAGGGATAGAGAAAGAGAAACACCAGCGATGAGAGAGAATCATTGATCAGCTGCCTTCCAACGCCCCACACTGGGGACTGAGCCTGCATCCTGGGCATGTGCCCTGATTGGAAGTCAAACCATGACCGCCTGGTTCATAGGCCAACGCTCACCCACTGAGCACACTGGCCGGCCAGAGTTCAGTTTTGACACATGCGTATATTCTTGTAATGCACATCCCTTTGCATTTTATTTTTAAAATCTTGGAATCCTCTTAAATGGTGAACATTTGGGCCCGAAGGCAGATTTCTGGAAAGGAATCCCCTATTCAGTCCACTGACTGCCCCCCCTCCCTACCCCCCAACAAATTATTTTTATCCGTCTTTTCCTGAATTCCCCAATCACCACAGAGGGCTTAAAGCCGTAAGAACATTTTGTAATCCCAGCTTTCTGAAACCTAACAGAGATTTTGTCATCTGAAAACAAGGGAAAGATTAGTGCAGAATTTGGTTCTGACAGCAGCAGAAAGGAACCAGCTAGACCAGAAACGTCACAGAGAATTAATTCAAGCACCACCGTTCAAATGCTCCACAACCTTTTTCAAGACTCCTAACACGATGTACCATCAAGAAAGATCGGTTTTTAAAGGAGTTTGCTGCAGGGCTGTGACATTATTAAACTGAGATCTGTTCAGTGAGAGATCCCTGTACATTTTAGGGATTTTTGTCCTTAACCCTGTCTTCCTCCTTCTGAATGGATTCTCTTAGAAAGGAGACATGAAGACAGCTACACTGATGATGTGGCCCCAGCCCCATTTTCTCCATTTTATTGCCCTTGTCTACAGGGATGTCTTTCCAGCATCTGCACACTAGCGCTTCTTTCACCCGAGGTTATAGAGTCAAATACTGACAATTATTTAATAATTACAATTTGTGTAACCCTTAAAGGCAAGCAAGAGGCTTTCTGTGAAAATGCTTTTAAAGCTGTAAAGGTATATACAACCCAAAAACATTATTTAAAAAATGTTTCTACGTGGCAGGACACTTTGCAGTTACTATATTCGCATTGTATCTCACAGAGAGGCAAGCCGTTCACATTCCCATACCTAACAGAGATTTTGTTAGGTTTCTTTGCCTTAATGATGGTATTTCTAAAGTATTTCCTGAGTCTGACCCAGCCTCTACATTGTCCTTACCTCCCCACCAGACTTAAAACCCATAAAGAAGGGCACTGTGTTTACTTATTTACTGCCCAGTCCCCAATGCCTACCACATGGTGGGTACTCAGTCAGTTTTGTTAAATGAATGAACCTAATTTCCTAATTGGTTTTGTCTTCAACGTCCTTCTAGTCTGCTCCACAATGAGTCAGCATTATCTTCAACAGTACAGTCTGCTAATGTCCTGTATACATTCATGAAGCCTTCAAGGACTCTTTGTTGTTTATGGAAAAAAGGATAAACTGAATATCACCTTCAGGATCCTTCACAGTCTTCTGTGTCTGACTTCCATACCCTCCTCCCCAGGCCACGAATGATTCCCAAACACATTATGTAGTTTCACACTCCCAAGCCTCCACTTAAGCTGTTCCCTGTGCCTGAAGTGACCTTCCTTTTGCCTTCCTTATTCATCTGGTGGACTTGCACTTCTTCACAATGCAGCTCAAATGTCCCCTTCTCTAAGCCTTCTCCAGCTTCCCTAAAGGTTCTGCATTGGTGATTCCATGTGACCTAGCAGGTCATTCCCATTATATTATGGTGATTTTTGTTATTCGTTGTTGCTGTTGCAAATTCCTTGAGAGCAGGGACTAAGTCTTACTATAATTCTTTTCATATCTCCTGAATCTGGTCAGTTCTTCCCACCTCCTCACTGTCATTCTAGTCCAAGCCATCTCTCTCTCTCTCACCTGTTCCATGTGACAGCACCTGACTGGCTCCGTATTGCCACACTGCTATCCCGCAGTGGACTTGCTGTGAAGCAGCCAATGTTCCTTTAACAATGTAAACAACCATATGCCACTCCTCTGCCACACACCTGCTAGTGGCTTCCCTTCAGACTCGGGGAAGGAGGCAAGGGGGGAGAGCTAAAGCCCTTGGTGCTCTGGCCCTTGCTTTCCTCTCCAGTTTCATCTCTCCCACCCCTCCCCCCTTGCTCAGTCCAGCCTCATTGTCTCTGCTTCTCCTTGAATATGCCAGGATGTCCCCTCCTCTGAACTGTCTTCTGAACTGCCTCCTCTCCGCCAGCCAGGAAAGGCTTCCCCTGATAGATGCATAGCCTGCTCCCTTCTTTCACTGCGGCCTCTGCTTAAATGTTCCCTCTTCAGAGAGGCCCTCCCTCATCACTGTCTAAAGTAGCACTCTCCATTAAGCCCTCCTCTCCTACCTGCTTTACTTCTCTTCACAGCACTACATGCCACAAGTTTGTCACCATTAATTTCCCATGCGTTTATAGAGTTGTTTATTTGTTGCTGAGGCTGGAGACTGTTTTCTTCATCACCATGTATGTCCATAGGACAGAGCCTGACAAATAACAGTCACTCAAGTATTTATTGAATGACTGGGTAAGTCTTTGTTCCTCAGTATCTAACACAGTGCCTAGTTCTAGAAATATTTGTTAAATGAATGACCAAATTAACACATTTTATAAATGAAATGGAATCTTCGCACATATCCAGGGTCAGTGTGCATATGCCTCATTCATTTGCTCCATATACATAATCTTGATTTTTCGTCTCTAATTTTATAGGTGATGTAAGCAGGTTTTTCACTTTTTCAGGAATCAGTTACTGACAGAGGTCTTGCCCACGACTATTTAGGGAATTTCAGAAAGATAACCTCTAGTGGCACAGCAGGGATTAACAATACCCTTCATCCCATTGCATCTCATCAGCTCCTGAGGGATTCTAAAAAGGGACTTCATCTCCTGGGATTTACACAAAATGTACATTTGTTGTTAATCCTGCCCAACACCGATTACTCTGAGGCTAGAACAGGTAAAACACTGACTGACCCCAGACTCTGAGGGGGCGGTCATGTCCACTTCATGTCCGAGCGTTTGTGTGGTAGGCACCTGAGTAGCTTGGAGATGGCAGTTCAGTCCCTTAGAGTAGGTGAGCCAGGGAACAATTTGCTATACTTCTCTTGTTTTCTTTTAGCCCCTGGGCAGTTGCTTTCCACGTCCATCCTGTTTTTCTTTTTAAAATATGTTTTTATTGATTTCAGAGAGGAAGGGAGAGAGAGAAACATCAACGATGAGAATCATTGATCAGCTTCCTCCTGCACGAATGCAATGGGATGAAGGGTATTGAGCCCACAACCCGGGCATGTGCCCTGGCAGAATGGAACCCAGGACCCTTCAATCTGCAGGTTGATGCTCTATCCACTGAGCATACTGGCTGGGCTCATCCTGTTTTTTAATTCCTTGCATCTGGGTATGTACCAGAAGAGGGCAGTGGAGAGAAGTGTGAGCACTTGACATGAGTGATGTGGAGCATATTGGCAGTCAGCACACCTGTCCTGTTGAGGCTGAGAGGTGACCAGACTTGCCCTATTCTCATGCATGGGTGGCCTCAGGGCCAGAGACAAGAACAGAGAGAGCCTGGGAAGTTCACCCCCAACCCCCTTTAACTATTAAGTCTACTCTTATAAACAAGAGTGGTAGATGGGTCCTCGGAGGGTGCAGAGGGAAAGGAACTAGCTTCACTGCATGGATGTCCTGTTCTGAGCATGCTGTCATTGGCTGAGGCCAAGAAATTATGATTATGTGCATTTAACAGAAGAGGCAAACCAGGTTCAGAGAGGTGATGACACTTGCCAAGTGACCCAGATGGTAAGTGGCAGAGCTGGGATTTGAGATGAAAACCAGGCCTCTGTGACTCCCTGGCTGCCCACCAAGTACCAAGAACAAAAGTTTCCCCATCATCTAGAAGGACACGAAGGAGAGGGGGCACAGGAGCCGGGGGCAACACATGGATCCTACCTGAGACTTGATCATCACACAGGCCCTGCAAATCCAGGTTAGACATGCCACCTGGCTGCTCCTCTGTTCTGAGAACTGAGGACTCTGTCGCTGATTCACCAGGGTCATTCAGGCCTCACTCCATGATCTTGGGACTTGATGAAGGACCCACAGAGTGGAGCCTGCCCTTCCTCTTCATTCTGGATCTTGTGTGTGTAAGTGGTGATGTCACAGAATGCTTCATTGTCCTTGGCTCTTTAGTGCACTGCACCTCTCTCATCCTCTGTTCCAAAGTTGTGTCCCCTGGGGAGTGCATCCCGCCTGCGTTTCTGGAGGTTCCGGGGGTTCTGGGTTCCTGTGGGGGCCTCCAGGCGTGTTAAGGGTCAGTTCCTGCCATACCAAAGACGGGATATCTTTGGGGCCTTTTGCTAAACCCCTTCCCTTGTGCTCCCTGCTCCGCGTCGCAGCGCCCCGTAAGCCGCCAGGGGCCGCCCGCAAGCGAGGCTCCTCAAGCGCTGGGCGGGGAAAGGGGCGGGGCGAGGCAGTACCTGTGCCGCCCGGAGCTGGGGGTGGACTCTCAGGGGACAGCCGGCGGGCACCCCTACAGATCTGGACCGCCAGCCACCTGAGAACTCGGGACTCCGGGGGTAGAGGCTGCGCTATCACATGGGTGGTGGAGACGGGGCCGCATTTAAGCGGCCCGGGTACGGCGCCCGCCTCCAGCGCGTCCTCGGGCTTGGCTCCCGCCGGACGCCCTGCTCTCTGCCCACTGGAGGGCCCGCTCGGTGCCGCACCGCGCCTCCGCTGCCCGGCCATGCGAGCGCCGGCCCCGCTGCGATGAGCTCGCACATCGCCAAAAGCGAGTCCAAGACGTCGTTGCTGAAGGCGGCTGCGACGAGCGGGGGCAGCCGGGTTCCCCGCCAGGGCCCTGCCCGGGAGCCAGGGCTGCCTAGCCGCCGGCTGCCCAGCACCTGCCCTGGCACGCCACCGCCGTCCGGGGACCCCAGTTTACGGAGGCCCCTGTGCTGGCCGGCGCCGCGAGAGGAGGGTGTGCGGGGAAGCCGCTGCGGGCTCCCCCAGGCGCACTGCAGGCCCCGGGAGGCGCTGCGGGCGCCCGCAGCGTCCCGACCTTCTCCCCAGTCGCCGCTGCCGCCGGCCCGCAGGCGGGATGGGGAGGAACGGGGGCTGTCCCCGGCGCTCGGCCTCAGGTGCGCGCAGCGAGCCCCTAGTCGCGGGGTCTCCGCTCCAGCTGCCGCGTCTGAGGCAGACCCGTTCCTCCACCGGCTGCGCCCCATGCTCAGCTCCGCCTTCGGCCAGGTAAGGGCCGCACCTCCCGTTCGTCTGTGCTCGCCGGAGAGGCGCTCGGGACCCTGCCGCGGGCTGCGCACCCCTAGCCGTCCTGCTGCCCGGGCCCCCCTGTCACGCGCCCCTGCCTGCGCTTTCCTCCCCCGGTGCCTGATTCAGCACCCTGGGCGCTGTCCACCCTCGGGCCTCTTCGGGGCGAGGCACCACCGCAAAGCCGCCTTCCACCTGCCAGAATGGGCCCGTTCTGGGAGGGAATCGACCTCCGGAAGCCACCTGGAGATTTGAAGGGGTCACAGAGGGACGCTCTGAGCAGGTGGCGCGATACCCACTTCTCTGGACTCTGGCCAAGACCACCAGTGAGCAACTCAAGAGAGCAAAGGGCTTGGAGTCTTGTAGTCAAGAGTGGGGGACCTGGGGCACAGCCTTGCTTGGGGATGAAGGACCCTAACCATTGCCTGTGGTGGCCGCAAAGACCTGGGGAACACTAGGAGAGCTAAAATATGAGGAGAGAGAAGTGTCTGGTAGGCATGGAGGGCTGTACAGACTATTGCTCAAACTGGAACTTTGGGGTGTTTGAAGGCAGTTGTTGCTTCAGGGATGCCATTAGGAGGCAGGTGGACAGTTGGGAGCCGGAGGATGAGCCAGAGCCTCCTAGCTTGAGGTGGTGCGCGTTCTAGGGTCAGAAAGGTCACTACGGAGTCAGCAGTGGCTCTCTTGGTTTCCTCTGGGTCTTTCTTTCAAGGGTCCTGGGCAGCTGGGCGGCTGGGCAGCTGCCCTTTAAAAACAGCCCCTTGTCATAATCTAGTTTGAGGGTGTGCTGCTGGGGAGAGGCTCGGCGGAAAGGAACCTATGATCTGAGCAAAGCCAGGACAGTCTTTGGTTCTGAGCCCATAACTAAATCAAACTCACTGCGCAGCCTTGAGACAGTTATGCGGCAGCGGGGGTGGGGGGTTAGGGGGGGGGCGGGGGGGGGGGAGGCTGCGGAGGTCTGATCAGGCTGTTTGCAGGGTGTGTGGGGGAAGGGGGGCTGAGCCTTTCTGTGCTAGGGAGTAGCGTAAAGAAGCCGTTTTAAGCTCCTGGCTTGCCATGCTGGATCAGAATTCCAAGGAGGCCGTGTGTGTTTTGCTTCAGATCCGCACATTCCTTTTTCAAAGTATTACCTCGCAGCGGCTGAGGCCGGTGGAGGTCTGACATGAAGGCAGCTGCGCATGGATTTGGGTTGCACGGGGCTGCTATGGTGGTGTGATAGGGCTCCAGTGTGTGGCTTTGTTCCTGCGGGAATCCTACGAGTTCGCTGCAAACAGTTCTCCATCGTAGAGATTTGGATGCAGAGCTATAAGAGTTAGTGTTAGTGTTGAGAGAGAAGTTCGCTGCTGCAGCTTATGTATTAGTGAGCAGGTGTAGGGCATTAGGACATTGCTCGGGAGACAACAGTGAACGAGACAGCTGGAGTTCTGGATATTTTATGTGTGGGTTTTGTTGTTGTTCATCCTCACCCGAGGATATTGTCCTCCATTGATTTTTAGAGAGAGTGGAAGGAAGTGGGAGAGCAACGTTGATGTGAGAGAAACAATGGTTGGTTGCCTCCCACACTCGCTCTGACCAGGGCCAGGCAGGAATTGAGCCTCAAGGTATGTGCCCTTAACTGGAATCCCACCTGGGACCCTTCAGTCTGCTAGCTGATGCTCTATCCACTGAGCAAACCAGCCAGGGCTATTTTGAAGCTTACAGTTTAGCAGTTTGGAAGGGTAGGTTGTTGGCCCAGAATTGCTCATTTTCTGGTTGGTTTGCTGGTGATCTGGCTTCATTCTTGGAAAATGAGCCCTTTTTCCCCAGTCTTGCAGAATTTGCCTGCATAGGCCCTTTATGAGCTCAGAGCATCTCAGCTACCTGCTCTCTTCCCACTTCTACTTTCTCAATCATTAAATGAAAACTGTGCTCCAGCCCAATCTTCCGAAATGTCACCAGAGTCATCTGAGTCAGGAAGAGCTGGAAGGCCCCATCAAATATTTACCACCTGCCTCTGGAAGCTCCTGCCCTTGGAGCTACGACGTTTTCTTTAAGGCTCGGGCACATTCAGTTTGGGCTTCCTGCTGACAGCTCTCAGGCATCTGCTGAACAGCAGCAGCAGCAACAAAACCTGGCCTGGGGCTCTGTGTCAGCCTTCTGCAGGGAGGGAAGTCAGTCTCCTTTCCCTTCCTTCTGCTCTCAGACTTCTGCTGTGGAGACAGGGTCAGGACCAAGGAAGGTCAATGGGCTTCTGAATACGGAAACTTCCAGGTTGGATCTGCTTAGGCAAAATATAACCCTGGGGGAGCAAGTTCATATCTCTTAACCTTAAGTGACTCAACCTCATGAAGCTTGTTTTGTTATATGCAAAATAGGGATAATTCATAGGACTGCACCAGGTTTTAAATTAGGTGATATGTACAGAGCTTGGACCAGTGTGTGGTCCAGACCAAAGGCCTCTAGCAATGCTAGTTGTTATTGCAGCTGCTCTTGCTAACCACCAAGGGCTGGGCCAGGCCGTTTTCCTTATATTTGTAACAGAATAAGGATTTAAAGCGAAGGTGCCAAGATAGGCTCCTAAATTAGGGGGAACAGCAATTAGGATTCTTCAGTGACCTCACAGGGCATACTCACTGCCTGCAGGGAGACCATGTGGTTTTAAGACTAAAGCATGGGATGGTGGCTTGGGAGACAGTAGAGCTTGCAGGTTCCTATCCCAACTCCCTCATTGCCTATTGCTGTGAACTTGGGCCTCTTATTTTCTCTTTTGGTCTGGGTTCATCCAGAAATAAGGTTGACAAAAACTACCTTGCGCAGTTGTATGAAGTATACAAGACTAAGTATGTCAAACGGTCTGGCTCAGAGCGGATGCTGAAAAAAGGACAACCTTCATTAATGTTATTGCTGTTATTTATAGAGTAAGTGCCCGAATGAGGGCCTGTGCTTTAAAAGCTGTCTCTGAGCCAGGTGAGGAAGGATATTAAAGGAAGGAGCTGAAAGGGAAAGGACCTTTCCTAGTACCCTCTTAGTGGCTAGCTGTGGACATGTCACCCGGAGAGAAGACGTGGTGCCAAAAATTAACTCAGAATAGACGTGACTTAGGGCAATTCTTGGTATTGGGTCTTGGAACCATCTTTCTGCTCCTTAAATTTGGGAAGTAACACCACTTGTTAAGGAGGCAAATGCAAATAAAACCCATAGCTTTGTCCACCTTTCTTTTTCTAGCTATAGAGATGCCTCTTTTGATTTGGGTATGCTATTCCAATTCCCAAACTGCTTTGCACATAGTAGGATCACTGTGATCCAGTATCTTAATGAGAGAATCAGTGAATGAATGGCTGATATATCCAGCCACTGAACTACAGAGGGTTCTTAGCTCCTATAGTTTAGATGGGGAGAGAGGCTATGAGGCTTGGGTCCTCACAGATTTAGTCCTCCTAGGCCTATGTTTCTAGGATGAGGACTGTGTATAGTACTCACTCCTGCCCAGCCACCTCTCTCCCTCTGCTCTCTGAGAGGGCCGATAGCACTAATGGCCTTTTCTCTGGGGCCTGAGAGGTCAGTTGTGGTCAACATAAATCAGAGAGAGTCCCCCATGTGTCTGCATTTGCCTCTAGCTGTTCTGGAGAAGCAACAGGGTTCTTGAGACCTTAGTCTAGAGCCCACTAAACAGTTGACGAAGTAGCTTCTCATTATCTTTACTTCACAGCAACCTGTGAAGGTTAGCATTATCTTCCTCCCTTTTTAGAGATGAGAAGAGAGACTCAGAGGGGAAGTGGTTTGTCCAAAGGTCTCGCAGGATTGTGCTGTGGTCTGCCTCTCTGAACAGTGTCTGTGCCACGCCATGCTGGTTTGGTGGGAAGTCACCTGTGTGTTTCCTGTTTGTCAGAAGCAACCACAAAGTACCTCTCAAGTTACGACCCAGCTTTCCCTGAGCGTCTTAGCACTGGGCTGCCATCCAAGTTCAAGTGCTGGCAGTAGAACTGATCAGGGCCACTGAAGACCAGTCTCCATCCTAATCAGGAATAATCAGCAACGGGTTTATCCTTCTCATCCCTCTGATCCTATTATTCCATTCCAGAATTCAAAGTGTGGTTTCCAGAGGCCTGGGGCCTGATGCCACAGTGAATAGGAATGGGGGTGGGTCGGCCTGTGTGATGCCTTTGCCCATTCTAGAAGCTCCTACAGTTCAGCCCCTTAAAAATCTTCTGCTAAAGGTCAAGCCATCTGCCCCTTCCAATCACCAGTACCCCTCCTGCAGAGCCAAAAATAACTTCAACAAGCTCCAAGTTTGAACCCCTGAACCTCTTACTATCCTTAATACTCAAGCTAATACTGCATCCTCTTCCCTGAATAATGATGGTTTCTTCAAAGGACCTGACTTTTTTTCATTTAACAAGTTAAGATCAGGAATTTATTATATAAATCTTTTTTTTTCACATGACAAAGGAGGGCAGAAATAATACCTTATGTTTGAAAGCTTTAACAGTATTTTCCTATCTGTAGCTCATGATCTTCACCATAATCCTCGAAAGTTGAAAAGCCAGGACTTATTTCTACATTATAATTAAGGAAACTGGGGTCCAAAGAAATAGACTTATTTATACAGGCCATATGGTTAGGAAATGGTAAACTGGGCCTCAAATCCAGCCTTGGAGACTCCACATCCTACATTCTTTAATATCATACTAGCATTTATTGAGTGTCTATTATGTGCCAGGCTTCATTCATGTTGAGGGGTATGATTTATTATCTTATTTAACTGTCTACAAGTTCCATTACAAGCAAAATCTCTGACCCATATCCAAATATGTACATCCAAAGTGAGCAACCTTTTTAAGAGTGTGCCAGGGCAAAGTGCGTGCCTTTTCTACAGGAGACAGCTGTCCTGCCTGCTGTTTCAAAGGACAGGAGCATCACTAGGTTGCCAAGTGGGTGCTGTGCTCTGGGATGGCCTGCAGGAGGCAGGAGTGGGTGCCCTGGCCATTTAAGACCAATGCTGTGCCAAGCCCTTTGCTTGTATTCATTAACTCCTCAGAAGAGCTCTTGAGGGAAGGGTTATTAGAGTACCCATTTAAAAAAATATATTTTATTGATTTTTTACAGAGAGGAAAGGAGAGGGATAGAAAGTCAGAAACATCGATGAGAGAGAAACACTGATCAGCTGCCTCCTGCACCCCCCTCACTGAGGATGTGCCCGCAACCAAGATACATGTCCTTGACCGGAATCGAACCTGGGACCTTCCAGTCTGCAGGCCGACGCTCTATCCACTGAGCCAAACCGGTTTTGGCTAGAGAACCCATTTTATCAATAAAGAAACTGAGGCTCAGAAAGATTAACATGTCCTCATGATCATCCAGTAGTTGCTAGGCAGCAGGGCAAGATTTGAACCCAAGTCTGACTCTGCATTCCAAGCTCTTAGGCTGTGTCAGCAGTTCTCAACCCTGGCTGCAGGTTAGCATTACCTGGAGTACTCTCATCAGCAATGCTCGGAGCCCACCTATGCCCGATAAGTCAGCATCTCCGGGGCGTTCCCAGTGAGTCTAATCGGCGGCCAAGGGAGGGAAGCTGCTTTATACTGCATGGCCTGCCTGTTCATGTGGTATCTGCCTACTATCTGCTCATGTAGTTCTTATGAACTGGGTTCCTGTGTGAGGCCTAACTCATTTTCCTATGGGGGAGGGGGGTTCCTGGCAAGTTCTAGCTTTTCTTTTCTTTCTTTTTTTTTTAACTTAAAATTTGTTCCTTTAATTTTTTATTGAATTTATTGGGGTGACATTGGTTAATTAAATTATATAGGTCTCAGGACTACAATTCTATAATACCTCATTTGTGAGCCCTAGCTTTTCACCAGAATCTACAGATGGCCAGTGTTCTAGCTTTGGTCTGCAAGTCTTTTCTGATCTTCCTGAATTAAATCGCATACTTAGAGTGTTTGCGCTTCTCCTTCATGGCATGTAACTAAAATATAATTAAATCTGTGTGTTCTTGGCTATGTAATATCTCTTGCCCACCTGCTAGAATTTCAGCTCCTTGAAGCGGGGACTATGTTTCTCTTTTCCCCCAGGACGTAAGTACTGGACAAGTGATCCTTCTTTCTCCATTTTAATAATTACTTACAGAGTACCCATATGTGCCATGCACTTTGCCATGTAGGTATTTTAAGGAAGAGAGAGGAAACCCCATTTTCCAGGCAAGGAAACTGAAGCTCTGGAATGTAAGAAGTCAGAAGCCACCAGAGCCAGGACTCAACCCCAGGCCTGCTGATCCTCTCATTCACTTGAGTCCATTGCTCTTCTTCATGCATGACCCTGACCCCTAACCCCTGGCCCCAGATGCTGCTTTAAGCTGTTTCCAAGGAACACGTCTTTGAAGAAGGTGCTTAAATTGGCTGCTTGCTCTTTTAATTCCAACTCCCTAGTGTCTTCACTCCTTTCTGCCCTTTAGGTAAAAACAACTCCCCAGCTTCCTCATGTTGAGGGATATGATTATTATTATCTTATTTAACTGTCCACAAGTTCCTCAGGGGGTACCCCTCCTTCTCCATATCCCTCTCTGGAGATTTGGCCCAAACATGGGCCGCTGAATAATTAGCCTGATTAAACCCTCCCCATGTCAACCTCGTCAGCAGCAGCAGCTCTGTCGACAGGAGCCATCCGGGGACCTCCTCCCCCAGCTCTCTGGAACCAAGCCTGTGGCACCTTCTGGGCAATGCCTCCCGCTCACCTCCCCTAAGGGGAGATCTGACCAGCCACTTGCAACTGGACAAAAAGTCCCTGGGAGAGGAGCCTCTCTAGACTGAAAGCTCAGGCATGCGTGTAAGGGTGGTTTCATCCGGGGCTGACCGACCTCTGGTGCCCCCTGCTGGGAAAAGCGGGGTGTGGGGCAGTGGGACTTCTCTCCGTCATCTGGCTGGGGCTGCATTTCTCCACTGTGACATGAGGCTTGAGATGTCTGCAGAGCTGGAACCTGGAGAGAGTGGAAGAGCCCGTCACCTAAAAAGTCCATCGTGGGACCTTGAAGACTGCTTTGCAAAGGGCAAAGCTCTCCATCCCCAGGAAGCTGGTGAAAGATCCTGGCTTGGATCAGGCTGAGGATTGCAGGGTCAGTAGCCCTCACTCGCACCCTCTGAGACTGCGCACTGGGCATGGAGCAGAAGTTGCTGCTAACTGCTGTTGGCTCCTCTGTGTTTCCAGTCCCCGGAGCCTCATCCCATTTCAGTGACTGGCAAGTGAAAAATGGAGTGTGATGGAGCCGGCACAAATGCTCCCAAGCCCTCAACTGGAGCCGCCTGCGCTCAATCCAGCTGCAATGGTCAGGAGGCAATTTGGATGTGTGTTTGTCCCTGTGTGCTTTCGTGTGTGTGTGTGTGTGTGTGTGTGTGTGTGTGTGCGCAAGCGCGCGCGCGCTCGTGTTTTTGTGTGTGTGTGTGTGTGTGTGTGTGTGTGTGTGTGTGTGAAGCACAACTGGGAGGCACCCTGGCTTTGGGGACCCAAACTAGCCTGATTCCCCTCCTGGGTCTGCTGGCCTAATTCCCAGCTTCAGCTGCCATTCTGCCCTCCCCCCCAAGGCAATCTCTCTGCAGCTTTGGCAGCTGGAAAAGGAGGGGCTGAGGGAAGGGGACTGAGTAGAGAGGACTAAACGCTAATCTGGTGGCGATGATCTGGCCGCCTTCTCCAGCTCCCGCTGCCCTCTGCCATCAGCTCTCTGGCGATTTTCTCTGTTCCCTGCACGCTCCCCTCCTGCCTTCATCTCCTTAAGAAAGTGCCCAGAAAGTTACCCCCTCCCCACACACACACACAAACACACACAAAAAAATCGGCAAGAGCGGGCAGACGAGTGAGAGAGCACGCACGCAAGGAGAGGCTTGGCCTGGAGGAAGAGCGGCGCTGGCAGCGGGAGGCTGGGGTTGGCAGTGGGCAGTGACCAGGACTAGGTCTCTGAGCCTCCGGGAGCCTCCTTCATGGACTCCGGGATCCTGAGAGGCGCTGCCTCAGTTTAGGATGGGCAACTGTGTCAAGTCTCCACTGAGAAATCTCTCAAGAAAGGTATGTTCCTGGATTCCAAAACCTGGGCTGGGGGTTGGGGCATCTTCCCATCAGCCCCAGAGGTGGGCATAGAGGGGGGTGGCATCTGAGGCTTTTCACCTTTCCCGTGGATTCTGCCTTAGAGCTGCTTCCCTGTTCTGACCTCCGGATTACCTTCTGCCTCAGTTTTCTATGTCCCAGCCTCTGAGTTGAGTTGGGACTTGGAGCTGCATGGGGACTGTGTTTGGGAATCTACAAGGTTTAGGAAAGAACCACAGGGTTGTAAGATATGAGTGAGAAGCATGGATCCTTAAGATATCAGAGTGGACAGAGCCCTTGGAGCTGGCAGGATTGGAAGCGGGTTGAGCTTTGACCTTGCTGCTGCTAAGCTGCCTCCTCAGCAGTTGGGCCTGGGGCTTAGTCGCCTCTTGGAGGGCCTGTGACCCACTCTGGCGGTCTGTCTCTAAGCCTTCAGGGCTGAGGGTTTAGAAGTAGATCCCGTTGCCACTGAAAGGAGCCAGGTCAGAGAATCCCAACTAGGACCAGACTGGTTCAGGGACCAGACTGTCTCCGTTGAGAAAGAGGATGTCGAGTCGGGTCCGTGTCTCTCTCTGCAGCGGGCTTATTGCTTCCACACCAGGGTGATGTCTTTTTGCAAGAATTTCTTTGGAAAGCAAATGACACTGGCTTGCATCTATAGGGTTTGCTCCACGTGGATTCTGCCTGTATGCCTAGCCCTTCATAGTCAGGCCATGTCATAGTCAGGCCATGTAAGAAACTCATCGATGTTATTTAAAGGGAGAAGGAGTGATAGGACACTCTTATCGCTGCAGTGCTTCATCTTCCAGACAAGGAACTTCATTGCCACTGAGACTGAGTGACACTTACCCAAGGTCTCAGGTGAGCTAATGGCACCTCTGCCCCCAACCCCATCTTCACTCCATCAGTTTGACAGCCTCTCAGGTTAGGACATTTCTGCTGCTCATCAGCTTCCTCATGTAGCGAAGCTGCTCCCATCAAATCCCTTTTCATCTTGGCTGCTCCTCAGATCCTTCTGAGTGGTGACTGTTTCTTCTGTCACCCTCCCGCCATCATCTGCCATCTGCTTAGTGGAGTCTTTGTCCAGAAGTGGCCGCCATGCGGTTGCAGAGGAACAGAAACTGGTCAGGATTAGTTTAAAGGACCACGAGGTAAAAGCCCCTCCCCTGGCTCTTGAAGAGGAGAGTTTAAGAATAAGAATTGTTCTTTGGCTCCACCCCATCCATCTTCTTTACATAGCAGAGGGCTTAAGAATCAGACCTCTCCTGTCTCCTTTTTCCAGCTGTGTGACTTTGGGCAAGTTACTTGACTTCTCTGGGCCTCAGTTCTTTTGTCCATCAAGTAAAAATACTAATCCACACCTTGTAAGGTGATTGTGAGAACTGAGAGTGTTGTACACTATATTCACTGCCTGGAATATAGTACTCGACAAATGTTAGCTAGTAATATTGTTATAATCATAATTTTTCTACTCTGGGTTTTCGGAGAAGGGGGATGGAGGAAAAAGAATATAGGAGAGGTTTTGAGTCCATGAAGGAAGGTTAAAGATCATACAACTTGTTGCATTTAATTTCATGTTTTTTTAATTTAAAACATTTTAAAATTCATTTGAGAGAGAAAGAGGGAGAGAGAGATCCATTTGTTATTTCACTTACTTGTGCATTAATTGGTTGCTGCTTATGTGTGCCCTGACCAGGGATCAAACTTGGCATATCAGGACGATGCTCCAGTCAGCTGAACTACCCGGCCAGAGAAGTTTCATGTTTTTAATAAAAATAATAATTGCTTTTTCCTGAATATTTACAATATATCCAACTTATTATCTTCTTTTCTCTTTTCCACCAAATAATCCTTTTAGCTGAGGTCACACAGCCAACTGGATTCTGAGCTGGGATTTAAACCCTGGTCTGTGTGAATCCAGAGCTGGTATTTTTATTTTTTATTTTTGCCTTTCTCTTCTTCCTGCTGTCAGAATGTTATTCTTAGATCTCTGAGTCTGCCCCTACACGTCATCTGGTCCAAATTCCCACCGGCCACCGCAGTCCCCTCTCCTGCCTCACCAAATGCTTATCACTCAGCTTCCCCTGAATCCCTTCCGAGTGGGGAGCTCTGACTGCGGCTCTCGGCCAGCTTCTGTTGTTAGAAAGCTGTTAGGCTACGAGGCATGCTGTGCCCTCCTGTTGCTCGGCCACACTCAGGAGACGTCCTCTTAGTGCCAGGAGACGTGGTCAGCCTGTGGCTGCGGCCCACTCGGCCCCCTGAGGGGCACTCGGGGACGGAGTGTGAGGGGCTCTGAGTGGTGCGGCCCCGGGCTGTCGGGTGCCGTCACTGGCCGGGGAAGGACAGCCGCCCCCGGGACCGCGTGGTGCCGGGCAGGATCATGGTCAAGAGAGGCAGTGGAAACTCCTCGGCCACCACTGGCTCATTCTTTGTGGGAGCAAGTTCTCCATCCTTCTCACTTCTTTCCTGGTCGGCAAATATTCTCCCACTTTCTTTGAGGCCACAAGTAAATGCCTTCTGCACCCAGCATCTTTTTAAGTTGCATCACTGTCACCATCATCGTCGTCATCCTGTCATCACCATGGCAACTCCATTTTTCCCACTCTTACCATGCTCTAGGCCCTATGCAATAGCTCATTCACTTCTCACAAGAATCCTGTGAGTCGTCATGATTATGGCCACTGCATATAAAAGGAACTAGAGCACGGACAGGTGACGTGACCTGCCCCAGATCACACAGCAAGCAGGTGGCAGAGTCCAAAGTCAGTGCACAAAACCACCTGTCAGGGTTCCGCGCCTGCCGCCATGTCACTTCCTGCGCTGTGTCACTCTGAGCCAAGTGTGTGCGAGTCACTAGGACTAAAAGGCTGCCTCTCCACAAGCACCTCCGAGATTGCGTCCGGGGTGAAGCCACTGGAATCCCAGGCTTCCTTGGAGCCGGCCTCCAGTTGGGAGGGCCCCTCTGGCTCTGTCCTCTCTCCAGCTACGGATGGAGGCCTGTGAGTGTGGCTGAGGCTCTGACCTCACTTGGCATAAATCCGAGTGGCTATTGGTCCACTGACACCCCTTAAGCTCTGAGACTCTCTGAGACTGGCCCTTCTCGCACTCACTGCACTTGGATCACAAATCTGAGCTGCGGCTGCTCCTTGAGGAACCAGGATACTGTGTCTCCCTCAAGCCTGCTAGTGGGAGGGGAGTCTAGTGTGTAGCCCCACAGTGTGGGACACTGGGGAGAAGACACATGAGAGGACAAGGTGAGATGGGGCAGGTTGTTCTGCTTCTCAGCCCGGGAGGGCAGGCTGCCCCAAGGTTAGGACGGTCCTCTGGGCATGACCCTCCTGGAGCTGGAGGAATGTGGCAGGAAGAAGAGCGCAGTGAGATGAAAGGGTGGGGGTGGGGCCTGGGTGTCCTGGGGAGGCTGGGTTGGGATAGAAAGTTGTGTCTGATGCTACTGCTGTCCTGATTGGGGGGAGGGGGGGAGTAGTCTGTGGGCAGCGCTGACTTTTTATAGCTGCATGGGAACCGTCAGGGAGGAGACCGGATTGGCCCGGCCTGGGGCACAGCTATATTCGGTAAGCAGCGGGCAGGGCCCAGCCTCAGAGGTCGCAGGCTGGGCCAGGCAGGGAGCCAGGGAAGGCCAGAAGGGGAGGGAGACTTGCTGGTGAGAGTGTCTAGTGTTGAGGTTGCCAATGGTGGGATCCGACCACAGATGTGCTTGGTGACGCCCGCCCACCGGAAGGTCTCTGGCATCCGTGGGCTGGAGTTACCGAGTGCTGCTCCTTAAGACCCGCTCGCAGCACCGTTTGGCCCGGGTCTCCCACCTCTTACATCTGCGCTCATCTGTCAGCCATGGCCCCGTGTCGGAACCTCAGTCCAGCTGAGCCTGCTCTCCACGTTGCTGCTCTGCTTGTCCTCACTGCCTTTCGGTGGGGTCCAGTGGGGGTAGGGTCACAGTCAGTTTGGGAACTTCGCCCCGGGTTGGCTGGGACATTGGGACAATGTTGGAAAGGATGTATTCCATTCATCTCTTAACGAAAACTTCCCATTGGTGGGAACAGAAGCCTCCTGCTACCTGCTTTTCTCTCTGAGCCTTTGCATGCACATGAGTGTGATTCTGGGCACACATTTGTGTCGTGTGTGTGTGTGTGTGTGTGTGTGTGTGAGCGTGTGCGTGTGAGTGCGCAAACGCACATGCCACATGGTGGATACCGCACCCAGCTCTCCCTGGAGCATCTGTTTCAGTCAAGGACTGGAGCCTCCATCTGTTGGACCAATATGATGCCTGCCCTGTGCATCCGAGGGCTCTCTGACCCTGCTGTTGGACTCCCAAGGGTCTGCTCTTGAGGAGAGCCCCTCTAGGAGGCCCGGCGGGGCAGGGAGGTGATGCCTGCCTCTCTTTTGCATTTGCTTGGTGCTGGCTGAAGATGCGCCAGGAGGAGACTGCCGGCTACAGAGTGGTGCAGACGAGCGAGGAGGGGCTGGCGGCCAGCGGCGAGCTCCCCGGACCACTCCTGATGCTGGCCCAGAACTGCGCCGTCATGCACAACCTGCTGGGCCCTGCCTGCATTTTCCTGCGCACGGGCTTCGCTGAGAACAGGCAGCCTGTACGTAAGTTGGCCCCAGTGGAGCTGCGCTTCATGGGGTGTGAGGAGGTGCTGGGAAGAAGAGGGGCTCTGCACACAGAAGTGTGTGTCCCCAGCAGACACACCTCAAACCCTCAGTTTGCAGATCTGCTCCCTGAAATTTCCCACTCATGGCTGCAAAGCACTGTTGAATCCACCTCCACCAGCAAGAAATGGTAACAGCAGCCAACATTGTTTGGGGATTTTAAATATATACATGTTTTTGTTGATTTTAGAGGGAAAGATTGGGGAACATTCATCAACTGTCTCCTATACGCACCACATCCTGACCGGGAGTTGAACCTGCGACCTTTTGGTGCGTGGGATACGCTCAACCAACCAAGCCACACCAGCCAGGGCATGTTGGGGATATATTTTGAACACTTACTGGGTGCGAGGCACTGCGCTAAGAGCTTTGGTCCATTGTCTCACTTAAGACTCAGAGCGACTCTAAGAGGCAGGTACTATTCTCCCCATTTTACAGATGAGGAAACTGAGTTGGAGAAGTAACCTGCTGAAGATAACAGCTTGTGGGTGATGGAGGTAGGATTCAGACTCGGGAGTCTGACTAGGGCCTCCTGTGCTCTGAGCAACAGTGCTGAGTACACAGTTCTGTCCGGCAGGCCTTGCTGCCAGGATGGAAACATCCATAATCTGCACTGTCCAGTGTGGCAGCCACTAGCCACGTGTGGCTGTGGAGCACTTGACCTGTGGCTAGTGCAGCTGAGGAACTGGGTTAATTCTGTTTCATTCCCATTCGGATTTAAATAGTCACGTGTGGCTACTCTATTGGACAGTCTCCCGCAGGCCCTGGACAGCCACAGGGAGGAGGGGAACAAGGATGGCATTACAGATAGAAATGTTTGTAGGTTCCATTGCCGGTATGCTCACAAAGGCCCTGGCAGGTGGGTCCTGGTATTGACCTATTTTACAGATGCGGAGACTGGCTCGGTCACAGGAGTGACCTGCTCCAGGCACATGGCTGGGAAGCAGCTGGTCTGAGCTTTGCACTCGGGTCTGTCTCTAGAGACAGATCACATCTCTAGATAATTACGTTGGGGTGAAAGGAGTATATGTATGCTCCATTCCACCTGCCCCCTGCCCCCCAATTGCTCATGGTCTTCTCGCCACCTGTGAGGGCATCTCTGGCTCTCCTCCATGCACAGCACACATACGCCCCCACTCTGCACCCGGCGGGGGCGGGGGGCGACCCAAGCACCAGCCACCAGGACTCAGCCAGCTCACAGGCCCACTGCAGCGGGGCACCTGGCTTTCTGCTCCCTGACTCCGTCTGTGCAAGATGTACGAGGAGGTGCAGTGGGGGCAGCAGCACCTCACTTCTCCCCAGTGCCTCAGAGCTGGGTCCTGGAGCCTGAGGGGGGAGGGGAAGGACTTGTTATAGCTGAGTGTCTTGTCCCGGGAGAGTCCTCCATGTGTGCGTGCGCGGCACTTCCTCGCTCACTCGTTCACTCGCACTTACTGGGGGTGGGCACTGCGAAAACCCAAGAACCAAGTCTGTCTTGGAACAGCTAA
Source organism: Antrozous pallidus (assembly GCA_027563665.1). NCBI lineage: Eukaryota > Metazoa > Chordata > Mammalia > Chiroptera > Vespertilionidae > Antrozous > Antrozous pallidus. The sequence goes on from CM050528.1 coordinate 25,772,166, forward strand.
TGGGTGACAAAGGCCCGATTAGGTATGCGAAACCGTAACCGCACACGCTGCACACCGTGTCACCCAACAGAGACAGACATTCCTCCAGTGAGTCCCACCCTCAGCTAGAAACGCCACCTGCAGGACCCGCAGCTGGTGGCCTGCCTGTCACATGGACACACTCCACGCTGTCCTGCCACATACAGCCACTTCTAAGCACTGGGCCTGTGCACCTGTTCCACTAGATGTTGCTCACTAAGCCCTTTCTAGGAGATTCTCAGATTTTCCAGAGTCGGGGTCCCTTGCCCTGGGGCCAGTTTGAAGTGGGTGGGCAGCAACCACCTCTCCCCACTCCGACCCTGTTTGCTACAACAGCCTGTGTGCACAGCTGAGATGCCTCCTGCTCATGTTGGCACACCGCGTGTCTGTGTTCATGACAGGTGTGTCTACTCCTGGCGTGCTTCCTCAGGGCGGCCACACCTGCCCCATGTTATCCCTGCCCAAAGGCAGAGAACTGTGGCTGCCATCTGGGGAGGAGGAGCCCCGTGGGCCAGTTTGGGAGCTTACTAAGCAGGTCCCAGCTGGGCAACAATCCATTTCATGCCAGTCTGTGTCCCTCTTGGGCAGGCCCGGGGCAACAGGCCCCTCACCAGCTGGAGCTGCCCCGTGTGTCCTCCGGGCCTGCTCTGTTGAGACTTTCCTGCCATCTATGTGATGCCTAGACCCAGGGTTCCTTGGGTCCCCAAGGAGAGCTGGGCCTGCTTGGAGCTTTGGATGTGTGCTTTGGGGCCTGGCGGTGGCCGGCGGCACTGGCAGCCCCCAGGCTCCTATGCTGTGCCCGTGGCAGGGCAGGGCGTAGCTTGGGGGTCAAATGGAGAAGGTAGAGCAGTGCCCGGAAAGTAGGGCACAGCCCTAATCCTGCCTCCACATCTTGGGTCCTCCCCTTCTGTCGCTCTCAGGCTGCCTGCCTAGTCCCTGCTTTCTCTCCACTCAGCCCTCTCTGCCGCCATTACCTTGCAGGCCTCCTCTCTGTTGTGACCTCCCATTGTCCCTGTTTCATTTACAGGTTTTTGCCTCTATACCAGCTCTGTCCTCTGACACATTCTTGTGTGTGCCCCGGCTGCATGGGGCTCTTGGGTCCCTGGGCACCTGCCATGCTGTGGGAGATGTGGGAGTGCGCATTTTCCCCTCAAGGACACTGCCCCGGCATGCTCTGCTGCAGCTCCGCCACCTCCACCAGGCCTGCTGCCACTTACTTGCATGGCCCTCAGGCTGGACATTTTGTGACTCTGTCCCTAGCAGCTGCTAATAGGACACGTTCTTTTGTTGCAGGACAGATCCCTGCGGCCAGAGGAGATTGAAGGTAAGACCCGGCCTGGAGGGGAAGGGGTTACTTAGCCATCCAGGAAGCTGAGGGAAGGGCTACTGGTGGGAAGAGAGGAGTGACCCCTGACCTCCAGGGACAGGGCCTTGTATGGAGCTGGGGTCAGAGGCATGTACAGCCGGCAGCTCTGGCTCCGGCTCTCCCTGCTAGTGGGCCCTATGTCTGCCTTTGGCTCCAGAGGCTCTGCAGCTCCCACCCACAGCATGTCCGCCTTTGTTCCCTCCCCAGAGCTCCGAGAGGCCTTCAGGGAATTTGACAAGGACAAGGACGGCTACATCAACTGCCGAGACCTGGGCAACTGCATGCGCACCATGGGCTACATGCCCACCGAGATGGAGCTCATCGAGCTGTCCCAGCAGATCAACATGAACCGTCAGTCACCGCCACTGCGCACTTCCTTCCCTCCTGTCCTCGCCTTTGCAGCCCTCTGCAGCTAGACAGGCCACCTCTTTCCAGCTCTGTGACCTGGGGAAAACCACGTACCCATTTCCTCACCGGGAACATGACGGGTGTAGCGGGGGAGTGAACACAGGAAGTCAGTTGGGAATATATTTAAAACAGCCCAACACCTGGCCCACAGTGATTTGAACAGAGGGATGGTGTTGTTACTGTTTTCCTCTTGGTCTGGGTTCTCTCAGAAGCAAGTCTGAGACAAGAATTTGAAAGCACGGGTCATTTATTTAATAGGTGATGACTAGGGGAGTGAGTCAGGGAAGTGGAGTAGCCAGCAAAGGGTGCATTCTCAATCCAGCTACCACTGACCCATGCCTAATACTGCTGGGGAACTCAGGAGTTGGTGTAGCAGCTCCCCTCAGAGCTATCTTGTAGCCCTCACCTGAGGCCTTTATCCCCAAACTCCTGCCAGTCACTGGTGAAAGCTGTTGTTAGCAGGCCAAATTGGGGGTCAGGACTCCAGCACTTGAACCTCCTGAGAGAGCCTATTAGAAGTTGAGCTTTCATTTGCACATGGGGAAGGCTTGGAACATGTGGGCTAGGCACCCGGAATTTTGCTTTCCTCCCTGCCTTACTGCATGAGTTTCTATCTCTGAAATTATTTGCCTGACTCTGTGACCTAATGTTTCTTTCTGTCATCCATATCCATCTCTATCCATTCCCTGATTTGTCCCTTTATCAACCCCTGGCCAGTTCCCTGAGCCATTCTTTGACAAACTATCTGTACATAGTCACCTCTCTGTCATCATTTAGCCTTTGGTTAAACCTTGTACCTGGCCTTGGGCAAGTCAGCATGGGGTTGGTAAGACCTTCCATTGCCCAGGAGGGGAATGGTTAGATAAATGACCTAGCTCTTTCCTTTGTCCCCAGTGGGTGGCCAAGTGGATTTTGATGACTTTGTGGAGTTAATGGGACCTAAACTCCTGGCGGAGACGGCAGACATGATTGGTGTAAAGGAACTACGAGATGCTTTCCGAGAGGTGAGTCATGGGCAGTGGACAGGAGAGGGCAGCAGGCTATTAGAATCCCAACCCAGCATGGCAACTTGAAAAGGACCCTGAACCCTGGGTCCCAGACCAGGGAAAGAGCTTGGACAGAGAAGGGTCTCTGGGGGGAAGGGGACAATGACTCTGGAGAAGGAGCTCAACCTTGGGATCTGCTATTGATGGTCTCCATGTTATAGCTGTCTCTCCCTGCTTCCTGCCCTGTCTAGTTTGACACCAATGGTGATGGGGAGATAAGCACCAGTGAGTTGCGAGAGGCCATGAGGAAACTCCTGGGTCATCAGGTAGGACACCGAGACATAGAGGAAATTATCCGAGATGTGGACCTCAATGGGGATGGCCACGTGGACTTTGAAGGTAGGTGGGCTTGAAAATGGAGAGAAGGTGACAATTCATGGAGCCTCCAACTGTATATCCATCATGCAAACATCATTTCATTCCAACTTCCCATCCCCTACCCTTCCATCCTGCCATCCATGCACCACTTCAGTCTGCCTCTCATCTCTATACCCATCCATCCATCCATCCATCCATCCATCCACCCCATCTCTGCATTTACCCATCTTTTCATCTGTCCTATTTATCCACTCCTCTATCTCTAAACAATTATCCATAGAACCATTTATCCATGCACTTATCTACCCATGCCTAATCCTTCCATAACTCACTCATATATTCATCCATGCACCCATCTACCCATGTATATCTCTCCATGCATCTGTACTTCTCTACATTCATTCATATATTTATGTATCTTTAACCACCTGCCTATATTTCTACCCAATTGTCTATCTAGTCCTTTCTCTATCAGGATCCATCTACTCATCCATACATCTGTTCCTGTGTCCCTCTTCCCCCATCCACCTCTATTCATCTGTCTGTCCACATTCCTCCATCCATGGAAAGTATTTTCTGAATGCCACATCCCTCAAGATGACACTCAGGCCCCTAAGATCTGACCACAGCTCCTACCATTCCTTCACTCCCACTGCACCTTACAACTACACCAAAGTACTTGTGGTCCATGAACCTGCTCGGCTCCTGTTTGAACACACTGTTCTTTTTATCAAGATGCCTTCCATTCTATTGTTCACTTTGGTTCAATTCTGTTCATCCCTCAAGATCCAGCAGTGGGATACTTCGTTCAGCCCATCTTCCCTGATTCTCCAGATTGAACTTTTAGGCCTTACAGCACTTCCGGGTCATCCTTGTTCTTCACACTGTCCTCCACGTGCTACTATTGTCTCTCCACTTGACTCTGAACTTTTCCAGAAGAGGAACCTTCTCTCTTTATCTCTGCATTTCCCTCATAACTCAGTTCCTGGCTAATGCTACATGAAAGCTTTTTCTAAGGAATAGCAGCAATCATAATAATTACCATTTATTGTAAATATGTGTACGAGTCACTGTTGTGATGAACGTTACATATTTTACCTCACTCAATTCTCACAATGACTCTATGGACTGCACTATTAGCACCTCATGAGATGAAGAAGCTGAGGCTCAGTGAAGTAATATAACTTGCCTGGGATTACCTAACCACTAAGAGGCAGAGCTGTGTCATGAACCCAGGCCTGGAACATCAACCACACATAACACTGCGCATGACACCATTCGCAACACTGTGAGATACAGGAAAAAGACAGTCAAACGTTGACTCTCTACTCCAGACACCTGAGTTCTAAGAAAGGCAGGGACAGCCGAGACCGGTTTGGCTCAGTGGATAGAGCGTCGGACTGCGGACTGAAGGGTCCCAGGTTTGATTCCGGCAAGGGCATGTACCTTGGCTGCGGGCACATCCCCAGTAGGGGGCGTGCAAGAGGCGGCTGATCGATGTCTCTCTCTCATCGATGTTTCTGACTTTCTATCCCTCTCCCTTCCGCTCTGTAAAAAGTCAATAAAATATATATATAAAAAAAAAAAAAAAGAAAGGCAGGGACAGTATGAGCCAGACTGTAAGAGTGTTCAGAACACAAAGGGGGAGCTTTTTAAGGGGAGTAGTTGTCCCTCCAAGTTAGGTAGAATGTGGCTAGATGGAGAGAAGGCTTTGCTACCACAATCTCTGAACATTTCAGGACGTTCTGTGTCCAGGTAAGTGCCCCTCACAGATGCCTGCCCTTCCCTGAAAGCCCAGGTCCCCCATTCATTCTTCTAGCACGTAATATACACCTCTGCGGACTGAGACCGGACCCCCACCTTGAGGAGTCTAAGACCAGCTAGGAAAACAGCAGCCAACAGTATAGTTCTTGCTGTTGTGAGGGAGTGGATAGCAGGCTGTGGGGATAGAGCGGCCCTATGCCAAGCTGGAGGGGGATTTGGAAGGCTTCCTGGAGGAGGCTGTGCATAAGCAGAGTCTAACGAATGGGCAGGAGCTACCAGGGGAAAAGGAGGAAGAACTGTTTATCCAAATGAAAACCCCACATGGATGTTTATAGCAGCTTCATTCATAATTGCCCAAACCTAGCAGTAACCAAGAAGCCCTTTGTAGATGAATGGACTGAGGCCCACCAGACAATGGTATGTTATTGGAAGAGGAAGCGGGCTATCAGGCCATGAGAAGACATGGAGGAAACGTAAATCCATACCACTAAGTGAAAGAAGCCAACCTGGAAAGGCTACTACCGTATGATTCCAGCTGTATCACATCTGGAAAAGGCAAACTGGAGATAGTAAAAGGACCAGCGGTCTCGGGGGGCTGTGCAGGGAGGGGGAGAAGGCTAAGCACAGAGGCTTCTAGGGCAGGGAAGCGATGGTGTATGAGACTATAGCGCTGGATATGTGTCTTCGTACACTTGTCAAAGCCCACAGAATGGACACCACCAAGAGTGGGCCTCATGTGAGCTGGGCTCGGGTGATACTGGTCTGTTAATGTGGGTTCATGAGTTTTAACAGTTGGACCACTCCGTGGGGATGCTGGTGATGGGGGAGGGTGTGCCTGTGTGGAGGTTGGGAGTATATGGAACTCTGTACTCTCTGCTTAATTTTGCTGCAAACCTAAAACAGCTCTGAAAAAACAAGCCTATCTTAAAAATAAGAAGGAAGAGGGGACAAATTGCAGGAAAGCTGGAAAGTGAGGAGTGAGAGGGAGCCAGCGGCACCTAAGGTGTGAAAGGGAGGGCTGTGTGGTTGGAGCATGAGATTGGGGTGAGTGGGAGAGATGAGGCTGGAGAAGTCAGCTGGGGCCAGAACTGGGGGGACCTGAGGTCATGTCAGCCTATGGGACATTATCCGTGGGATCCATGAGAGGTTAAGAATGGCGTCAGATATGCAGCTTGGAAAGCTTGAGCTAGCTGCTGTGCAGAAGATGGGCTGGAAGAGGCCGATGGAGGTGGGGACCACCATGGAATCAGGAGCAGTGGCGATAGCGAGGGGGACACAGGTTGAGGGAGACTCGGAGGCGGTGTCCTGAGCGGGGCCCTAACCGCTGCTTTCTCCCCCTTCCCCTGTGCCCACCAGAGTTTGTCCGGATGATGTCCCGCTGAGGCCGGAGGGCCCCTCCAGGACTGCCAAGCTCCACGGGTGGGGAGGAGAGGCGCCGGAGCTCTTCTCGCCCCGCTGCTGCAGCTGCCCAGAGCCCAGGATGGACTGGTGGAGGGGGCCTGCTTGCACCCGGGGAGGTGCCCACCCCGGACCCCACCCTCCGCACTGTGAAAGATTCACAACTCCTGCAACTGGAAAGTGGGGCGCCCACAGACAGGCCACAGTGCCAAGCCCACAGAGGTTATGCAAGGCGCCAAGTGCCATGTACCCAGCCGCTGCTGGCTGGATGGGCCAGGGAGCCCGCCAGCAGAGCCCACATAGCATGTCTGCCTAGGGCAAAGCCTCTTGTTGCCCTCCTTAGCGCTGTGCCCATCCCAGCTCGCCTCTGCCTTGTTATCTCAGAACCAATAAAAGTATTTCCGAGAGCAAGGCCACGTGGGGTCTTTGCCTCCTGGGCCTGGTTGGCTGACATGTTTCCTGAGCACCAGCTGCACACCCGGAACTGGCAGAACATCCCTGCGGTCAGCAGGCATTTAGTGGGTGCTACTGGGTACCCAGCCACTTCCCCCCCTGACCTCAGAAGCCAGAACATGGAACCTTTAGCTGTGCGAGATGAGGTTGTAGTGATTTAGGTACACACCTGCCACAAGTTCTACAGTGAGTCCCTGCTTAATGGTGTCAATAGGTTCTGCTACTTTAAGTGAAACAACAGATAATGAAATCAGTTTACCATAGGCTAATGCAGTGGTCGGCAAACTCATTAGTCAACAGAACCAAATATCAATAGTATAACAATTGAAATATTTTTTGAGAGCCAAATTTTTTAAACTTAAACTTCTTCTAATGCCACGTCTTCAAAATAGACTCACCAGGCCGTGGTATTTTGTGGAAGAGCCACACTCAGGGGGCCAAAGAGCCACATACGACTCACGAGCCGAGATTTGCTGACCACTGGGATAATGGATATAAGCAAGAGTTAAGTTCCTGAGCATCTTATTAAAATGTTATTCCAGGACCTGCTGTATAAGAAGAATGGATATTGGGTATGCATCTAGAGGGGTCTGCCCTACCTCCTGTCTTATTGGAGCTTTCCCACTGGTCAGGGAAACACATGAAATAATCATAATATTACGTGATTACAAATTGTGGTGCTGCCACTAGGGGAAAAGGCAGAGAGACCTTCAGTCGGACAAAGGGAGGTGAGGGAGGCTTTCCTGAGGAAGTGATGACAAGGGTTTTGCCCTGGAGGGAATCTCAGAGTGTGTGTGAGGCGACAGATGTAGAAACAGCTGCCACCCTCTCCACGGAGCAGGAAGCAGAGGAGTTAAGCTCTGGGTTTATTTGCTGTGTAACTTTGGGCCAGTCATGGCCCCTCTCTGAACCGCAGTTCACTGAGATTAATATGGGGGTAATAAAGGGTAATAAAGTCCACAGTAAGTGCTCTCAGGCCTTAGCATCGCCCACCGCCAGGCCGCTGTGGACATAACTGCAGTGGAGTTGTGCCACCTAACAATATCAGTCCATTATCATCATTGTCATCAATGTGGCTAACTGAAGGGTTGAAGGAGCCCAAAGGAGAAGTCTGTGGGTAGAAGTTGCCCGGAATCTTAGGTGTGGGGCATAATCAGACCGGGGTATGGGATGGACTCAGGTACCCAAGCCAGTGATTCTCAAACTTCAGTGAGCTGAAGCGTCACCTGGAGCGTTTGTTAAGCCACAGATCTGGCCCTACTCGGATGCTTGTGATTCAGTGGGGTCCATCAATTCGCAGCTCTCACAAGCTCCCGGGGGTGCTGCCCATTCTGCGGACCATAGTTTAAATGGCACTGTTCAAATCCCAGGCACCAGAGGCAGGTGTCTTTCCAGGCAGCTGGGGCTGGGTGCTGAGGGCTAAAGGCTGGAAGTGGGAGGTGGGTGGACAATCCTGGCTCATATGTTGCAGCTCAGGGACGATTCTTGTTCTAAGACCTGGCAGGGAATGTGGGCCCCTGCCAGACGCCTGGGTAATCCCCATGTCCCTGTGGGCAACAGGGCTGGGAACTGCAAATTCACTAATAATCCAATCCCGTGCTCTGTGCTCTGCAGCAGCCTGCAGCACTGCCTGCTCCCGTGCCCACCTCCCTCTGCCCAGAGACCCCAGAGCTGTGGTGTCAGAGATGCAATGTTTTTGGAGGGATCTGTGGGCATCTCTGTTAGCCAACCAGATGAGCCCCTGCAGACACCATAGAAAGGAGTAGAACTAGGGTGTTAGGTATGACGCTCCTGTCCCTAGTATTGGCCTCTTAAAAAAAGAAATGGACGTGGTGCCTTTGGTCAAATTACTCGACAATATAGCCAGGCCACTGTTCAGAGAAACCCAGCTGCTCAGGCCAAGGGGGGCCCAGAGTGGGATGGCCTCTGCCTCCTCCTGTGCCGAAACTAGAACTCCTTGCCTTGAACGTGTCTGACATTTAGGGTGCCTAGCAAGATTGCTGGCAGAAAGGGCTCTGTTGCTTTTCAAGACTGAGACTCAGTTTCCTAGAAGGACATATCTGAGATAGGAATTCTTATTTTTTAAAATCCTCACCCAAGGATGTGTTTTGAGAGAGAGACATCGATGTGAGAGAGAAATCGGTTGCCTCCCATATACAGACCCATTGAGGATTGAACCCAAAACCTAGGTATGTTAGGTATGTGCCCTGACTGTGGAATCAAACCTGCAAAAGGAATTCTTTCTGCAGCCTGTACGCCACCACAGCTCCAACACCGCTGGCGGGAAGCTCAGTGCATGGCACCTTAGAGAGCCCTCATCGTCTGAAACTAAGCCCAGAATTGCCTCCCGGGACTTGTGAAGGCCTGTTCATTCATACATGCATTCAGTTGATATTTACTGAGCACCTGTTATGGGGCAGATCCTGTACCAGGGTCCTTGTCTTCAAGGAGCTCAGACTCTAGAAGGGAAAACATAAGAAAACAGACAAGTATAACATAATGGCACTAAGTTACTCCTAAGGTTAGCCGAGGAGAAGTAAGGGCAGTGAAAGGCACCCAGGCCCATGTGGATGGTTCGGGTGGTGGGGAGGGAAAGATTTGCTAGGAAAATGTCCCTGCAGCAACATGCTTAAGAGCATGGCTGTGATCAAAGACAGAGAAAAACACATATGTGCCCCTGGTAGAAGAACATAGCCTGGGGTCTTGCCAAAAGGGTCCAACTTGAGTCTGATCATGCCCTGGAGCCAGCGGGCAATTGGCAGGCAATTCAGAGAACGGGAACATGGAGTTGTACTGTGAGTAGTTCATTGGCAAAATCAGACTGGGGAACTCCACGGATCAAATGGCTCGAGTTCTTCAACATAAATTACAAGGAAAACTAAGAGATGGAGGGAGGACTTGTACATCAAAAGAGAATAAGTATCATGTTAGAAAAAAATGGGCCTAACTAAACAGTGTCTAGGGTGAAAAAAACACACAAGGAAATTATTCCCGTAAAAGTTCAAACAGCAGTTGCTTTCAGAGAGTGGAGGGAAGGGCCGTAATTAGGAGAGGACACAGAGAAGGGGGTGTCAGGCAAAGTTCTATTTTTAAAAAATATTTTATTGATTTTTCACAGAGAGGAAGAGAGAGGGATAGAAAGTCAGAAACATCGATGAGAGAGAAACATCGATCAGCTGCCTCTTGCACACCCCCAACTGGGGATGTGCCCACAACCAAGGTACATGCTCTTGACCGGAATCGAACCTGGGACCTTTCAGTCCGCAGGCTAACGCGCCCTCCACTGAGCCAAACCGGTCTCGGCCAAAGTTCTGTTTTTTAACGCTGGTATTGAGAAATATAAGGGGCCTTAGCTGGTTTTGCTGAATGGATAGAGCATCGGCCTGCACACCTAAAAGTGCCTGTTCGATTCCGGTCAAGGGCATGTACTTTGGCTGCAGGCTCTTCCCGGGGCTTGGTCTGGGTGCTGGTTAGGCACATGGAGGAGGTAACCAATCGTTGTGTTTCTCTCACATCCTTATTTCTCTCTGTCTTTCTTCTCTCTAAAAATCAATGGGAAAATATCCTTGGGTAAGTATTAAAAATCCTATCTAATAAAAGAGTAACATGCAAATGTGACCGTACCTTGGCTCCTAATTGGCTATGCTACCAGCCAATCAGGAGCGGGGGGCAGGGCTGAGCAGTGTGAGGCAGGAGGACGGGGCGAGGCGCATGGGAGGCCGGAGTTGGGAGGGATGTGGGGCATGGGATGGGAGGGGCCGACCTGCCCGCTGCTTGGGATGGGAGCTGCACAGGACAGGAAGGGCCTGCGCACTGGGCAGGATGGGAGCTGCGCCGGAGGGAGGGGTGGGATGGGAGGGGCCAGCCTGCTCGCCACGCGGGTTGGGAGCCATGTGGAATGGGAGGGGCCAGCTGGCGCACCACGTGGGACAGAAGCTGCATGGACAGGAGGCAGGCGAGGCCAGCGGGTGCGGCTGCCGAGTATGGGTGCCCCCAGGGCTGGGCAGTTGCCACTGGGGCTAAGGCCAGGGCTGGATAGGCGGGCCGGGGCAGAGCCAACCAACAGCCCCATTCCAGGGTGATGGCTGGGTGCCCAAGCCCTAAAGCTTTGGCCAAGGGTGAGGGGACAGTAGGACATGCCCTGAGGACTCCCAGTATGTGTGAGAGGGCAGGTTGGGCTGAGGGATCACTCACTCCCAGTGCACAAATTTTGTGCACCAGACCCCTAGTAAATAAAAAAAATAAATGTAAGAGTGTTTGTTTTTATTATTTATTTTATTTTTCTTTTTAAAAATATTTTTTTATTGCCGAAACCGGTTTGGCTCAGTGGATAAAGCATCGGCCTTCGGACTCAAGGGTCCTGGGTTCAATTCCAGTCAAGGGCATGTGCCTTGGTTGCAGGCGCATCCCCAGTTGGGGGTGTGCAGGAAGCAGTTGATCGATGTTTCTCTCTCATCGATGTTTCTGACTTTCTATCCCTCTCCCTTCCTCTCTGTAAAAAATCAATAATATATATATTTGATTTCAGAGAAGGGAGAAGGAGAGAGAAACATCAACATGAGAGAGTATCGTTTATTGGCTGCCTCCTGCACACCCACACTGTGGATCGAGTCCACAACCTGGGCATGTGCCCTGAGCAGGAATCAAACTGTGACCCCCTGGTTCATAGGTCGACCCTCAGCCACTGAGCCGCCCCGGCCGGCCAGGGCGGCTTGTTTTCAAAGTGAGCTCAGGAGCCAGCCGCCTGGGTTCAAATCCAGCTCCCCCACTCGTTAGCTGTACGATCTTGGGTCAGTTTTCAATCCCTCCGGACTTCAGTTTCTTCATCTGTAAAATGGGGATGATGTTATAGGTTGTTTTGAAGGTTAAACAAGTTGGTGCCTGGCACACAGGAAGCATTGTAAACATTTTTGCAATTATTGTTGTTCCCTACCCTCTCTCCCGTGTGTTCTCAAGCTTCTGTGATTCCCCTCGAAAGGAAAGGGGAAGGGCAGCCAGCCATGGCATTCCTTAATGGCTGTGGAAATTGACAAGATAGTCCCAGCTTAAATCTGGGGTCTGGCTCTATGGCCAGGGAGTGACTGTCCCCACAGAATGGTCCCACAAGATGGCCCCGATCCCGTGGACTGTGCCTGAGGCTCAGTCCAGGAATCGAATATCCTTCACTCCTCTGGAGGGCCTGCGCCTGCTCCGTCCTCTCGCTCGTGCCTGTCTTTCCCAGGGCGAAGCCAAAGGGACAGAGTATCACGAGCGAGGCGTAGCTTCGGTTCCAGTCCCAGCTCTGCCGCAGGAGGGAGTTAAGGGACGTATGTGTTGAGAGTCCCTCTTCCTCTTTGAGCCTCATCATCAGTTAATGATAATAATTGCACCTCCCTGGTGGGGGAGGGTGGTGATGAAATAATCCATGTGTGATGCTTAGTAGAGGGCCTGACCCAAGGCCTTCCCACACACTGTTCTCCCGCCAGGAGGGCTTTCCTGCATTCTGTGAGTAAGCTGGGTCCTTCTCTATTCTCGGGGCTCAGATTAAATGTCTCCTTCCTCCTACTGAAGGAAGGAAGCCTCTGCACATCTCATTTATCTTTTAAAGCGTATGTGAAAGTGATGACCTAATGTGCTTATTATATGCCAACTAGGGGCCTGGTGCACGAAATTCGTGCACTGGGGGTGGGTGATCCCTCAGCCCAACCTGCCCCCTCACATATACTGGGAGCCCTCTGGCCGAGGCTTTAGGCCTTGGGCACCCAGCCATCACCCTGCAATGAAGCAGATGGCTGGCTCCAACCCAGCCCCACCCCACACACACCTCTGGCCAGGGCCTTAGCCCCAGCCAGCTCGCCCCCCGCTAGCATGGGCCTCGACCCCGCCCAGCCAGGCCCGGCCGCCTCGGACATGCCCCTCCCAGGCCTGGGCCACCTCGGCCACGCCCCACTCGACCCAGGTTGCCTCGGACATGCCCCCAAGCTCCTGATTGGCTTGTGGGTGTAGGGAAGGTATGGTCAAATTTGCATATTACTCTTTTATTAGATAGGATATGTTTCTAGTTCTCTGCTTGTTGCTCGATGCCCCCTGCCCTCACTAGAGTGCAGGTTCCCTGTTGGCAAAGACTATATGTTGTTCACTGCAGTGTAACTCAGTGTCCAGTATGCACTTGGCAATTATTTATTGAATAGATGAACAAAATCCACAAATATATAAATGAATATATTTGTTCACTTTTCTGATTGGTTAAAAATTTTTAAATTAATTTGAGAGAGAGAGAGAAGGGGAGAGAGAAACATCCATGAGAGAGAAACATGGACTGGGAATCAGCTAACCCTCAGAGCCGGGTGCAGAGTTTGACAGTGTCTGTGACACTGCCCTCAGGTGCAGGAGGGCTGCAGGTTTCCTGGCGGCTTCCTGACCTCCGATCTTCCTCCCCTCTAAGTCCGTCTGCAATGTCTGTCCAGGCCTTGGGGACCATTTTCTTGCGCTGCAGGGGCTTCAAAGTCGCAGGCAGGGCCCTGGAATGGGAAAGGAAGGATTGGGAGTTGGATAGACCTAGGTCTTAGTCTTTGATCAATCATTTACAATCTCTGGGACCTTGAGCCAGTTGGTGAAGTTTCATTTTTCTGTTCAAAGGACAAAAGCGACATTAACAACAACATATCAGCCTGGAAGAGTTTTAGTGGTCAAATCAGGTAACAGACACAAAAATCTATGTGGGTTAACAGCCAGATACATGTGTATTGTCACTAGCATTAGTAGCTGCAGTATTTGAAACAGCCACTGAGAACCAAACCTACTGTGAAACTGGAGTTCTGGGGAGAGACTGCTGCGTTTCTGCCGACATTCATTCTCCTCATCTTCCTTAGGAATAAAACTCCCAATGTCTATGACATTTCAAATCAAGACTACATTTCCCAGCTTCCCTTGTTGCTTCTAGCTGTAACCTTGTTTGGCTAATGAATAGAAGCAGGTATGTGCAATTTCTGGTCACGTGTTCTTAAAAGGAGAGACCTGGCTCCCTTTGCCTTTCTTCCTCCTTGCTGCCAGTTGGAATGTGACCAGGGGCCTGGGCTGGAGCAGCCATTCTGGAGCACGAGGGAGGAGTCACGCTGAAGCCACCCCCAAGCCCTGGAGTGCCTCAGCCCAGACTCCTTTATAAGGCAGAGAGAAAACTGTCATGAGAGCCATTATTACTTTGAATTTTTCCTGCAATGGCAACCAAATTTAAATATGACTAATACACTCCAAAACGGAAGAGTTCACACAGGCTTGACGTTTTATTTTTATTTTATAATACGCTCCAAAATGGAAGAGTTCACACAGGCTTGACGTTTTATTTTTATTTTATTTTTTTATGTTCTTTTTAAAAAATCTTTATTGTTCAGTTTATTAATTACATTGTTCCCCTTTTTTCCCCCTATAGCTCCCCTCCACCTGGTACCCATCCCATCCTCCACTGTCCTCTCCCATAGTTGCATGATTTTTGTCCAGTCTCTTGCTGCACTTCCCACACCTCTTTTCTCCCCAAGAATTGTCAGTCCATTCCCTCTCTATGTCCGCAGTTCTGTTACATTCACCAGTTTATCCTGTTCATCAGCTTATTAATTCACTTGATTTTTAGATTAATTTATTGATAGATGTGAATTTGTTGTTCATAATTTATACTTTTATCTTTTTCTTCTTCCTCTTCTTAAAGAATATCTTTCAGCATTTCATATAATATTGGTTTGGTGGTGATGAACTCCTTTAGCTTTTTCTTATCAGCAAAGCACTTTATCTGACCTTCAATTCTGAATGATAGCTTTGCTGGATAGAGTAATCTTGGTTGTAGGTTCTTGCTATTCATCACTTTGAATATTTCTTGCCATTCCCATCTGGCCTGCATAGTTTCTGTTGAGAAATCTGCTGACAATTGTATGGGTGCTCCCTTATAGGTAACTAACTGTTTTTCTCTTGCTGTTTTTAATATTCTCTCTTTGTCTTTTGCTCTTGGCATTTTAATTATGATGTGCCTTGGTGTGGTCCTCTTAGGGTTCCTATATATTGGGGTTCAGTGCGCTTCTTGGACTCCTAAGTCAATTTCTTTCACCAGGTGTGGGAAGTTTTTGGTCACTATTTCTTCAAATAGGTTTTCATTGTCTTGCTCTCTCTCTTTTTCTGGCACCCCTATAATTTGAGGTTGTCCCAGAGGCCCCTTACACTATCTTCAATTTTTTTTATTCTTTTGGTTACTTGCTTTTTCAGCTGAGTGGATTTTATCTCTTTGTATTTCAAATCTTTAACTTGGTTCTTGGGGTGCTCTAGAGTACTTTTAGGTCTTTGTATAATATTTTTTATTTCAGTCAGTATATGCTTAATTTCTGGTTGGTCCTTTTTCATATCCTTGAGAGTCTTGTTCATATCCTTGTAGGATTCATTCATTTCCACGTTGGTCTTGCTCATTTCCTTGCAGGTTTTATTCATTTCCTTGAGGGTCTCATTCATTTCCTTGTCGGTCTTGCTTATTTCCTTATAGGACTCGACCTTTTCTAGGAGCCTCTTGAAAAGCCCTATAACCGTGGTTTTGAATTCCATGTCCAGTCGTTTTTTTTCCTCCATTTCTTTCACATCTGATTTCTTTCCATGTCTCTTGCATGGTGGCTGCTTCCCTAAGTTGGTCAATTAGCTTTGTGTGGTAGACATCCTACAAGGGACAGTGGGTCAGCCTCCCCAGTTACCTGAGGTGGATATGGGTTGCAAGTCTTGTTGAAGTTAACCTCAGGTTAATGGTTGTTAGCACTTGGAGGGGTTGACCTCCAGGCCAATTGTCTGTGAAGTTCAGCTGTGCTCAGGTTGGATGGGCAGAGTCTCTGGGCCAAGCAGACAGCATCAGCTGCGCCCTATGTGGCCCCAGGGTCTCTGAGAGAGAGCCGCTGCCGAGCTCCACCAGCTGCCAGAGAATTCAGACTCTCCCCAAATGAGTCTGCACACCCAATGTCTCACCCAAGATTGCAAAACAATGTAGTCTGACGGTTTCCCAAATGAAAGACCAAGTCACGAGTGCTCTCTGTGCGGTCAGGCAGCTGCGCTGTTCCCAAGCTCACGTGCACCCCGCACAAGCTCGCCTTCTCCACAAGCCGGCAGACCCCTGCAACACCCGAGCTTCGGTGTGCCCTCCCACTGTCCAGTTTTTACCCCATATGATAGTGGGTTCCCTGGACTTCGCCCAGAGCTGGAGAATCAGTCCAGTGAGACGCCTTTGTCTCCCCCGTTCAAGAAAATTGGCCGGTTTTCAGCCGCCCGCCCTATCCGCTGGCGCACGCTCCAAACCTCTGACTCCGCGCAAATCTTCAACGCTGTCCACCGCTGCTCCTCTGAGTCTCGGTGTCTTATCTTCACTTTTATTTGTGGAATTTTCACTCAGCCAGCTTTCCGGTGATTCTGGATGGTGTTTGTCCTTTCGTTAAGTTGTAGTTTTGAAATTGCTGTGTATGTTGGCAAGATAGGTGTTTACCTATGCCGCCATCTTGGTTCTCCCCTTGACGTTTTATTTTTAATTAATAAACACTTCTATAACACCAGCTACGTTGCTGACATTCTATTAAGCCCTTCCCAAATATTAACTTGTTAATTCTCATTATAACTATGAGATAGGAACTATTGTGCCCACTTTATAGGTAAGTCTTGGAAATTACATGGGAAAGGGGAGGGAAATAGTTCTTGAAATGTTCTCTTTTCAGTTCCTGCCTCTGTCAGTTCTTTCATTCAACAAATATTACCTGAGCACAGACTATAAACCAGATACTCTTCTGAGTGTTAGGGACAAAATATTACCTGAGATTTGATGGCTGGTCTCAGGGAACTTACAGTCTAAGCTGCACTGCCCAGTATAGAAGCCACTGGCACATGGGCCTGTTTAAGTTAGTTAAGATGTGGTTTCCTACACACACCAGCCACATTCCTATGTCTGGCAGCCACACGTGGCTGGTGGTCACGTTAGCAGATGGTTCAGGTGTGGTGTGTTCCCATTATGGCAGCAAGCTCTGGTCTGAAGCACAGCGGACAGCCCTGGGTGGTCAGTGTTGTCCTGCTTTAGGTCAGGGCACCTAAAAGATGTGTAAATAAGTAGAACAACTAATTGATGTTCCTCTCTCTTTTTCTCTGAAATCAATTTTTTAAAAATTTAAAGGGACAGCTGACAAACTGGCTATTTACAATCCAATAGGCAACCTCTGGTTATTCTCTTTATTTTTGTTGCTTCCCTAATTTTTCCAGTTCTGGGGAAGAGAATGGAAAAAGGCAGCTGCTTTATTTATTTGTGAGTGATTATCTTTGTGTGAAGTCCTCTTTATCCATCATCTCACCCTATTTTACAGAAAAGGAGACTGAAGTTCAGAGAGGGGCTATGACTTACCACACGTACACCTATAGTAGACAGTAACTGTCCTTGGTGCTCCTGATCACTAAGTCTGGGAGATAACAGGAACAGCTAAGCTAACGTGCGTGCTGACGATGGTCACGTGAGGCACTCTCCTGCAGGCGGCTTTATATAATCTGCATCCTCTCGGTAAGAGACTGGAAATTTTCATCACCTCATTTACAGGTGAGAAGCCAGAGTGCAGAAGGGAAGGGACTTGCCCAAGGCCATCCAGATGGGAAGGCGGTGGAGTTTCTGTCCTGATTCTGAGCAGCTCTAGGCCTGGCTGGCGTCTTCCCCGTGACTCATATCCTCCTGGGGGAAGTAAAGAAAAGTCCATTCTCCCTCCTGTGAAGTTCGAGACCCAGCCAGGTCTCTCTTGGTCCAAGTTGCCCATTGGGAGCCAGAACCAGGCAACATCGTGGCTCCCTGCCTCTCCGGTGGTCCTGGTGCCCTGCTGTCTCACCACTAGAGGCCCTGGGCTAGGAAACTTGGCTTTGGGACCAGACCACCCACTTTCGAGTCCCAGGGCTGGCAGGGCTGGCTTAGCAGAAGGCATGGCTGGCCTCCACCCGCTTTCTGTGTTTACCTTTTGAACTTTTATTGTGAGCTTATCTTTAGGGGGGAAATATTCCATAAACTTAAAATAGGCAAGACTTAATTAATAGCATGCTTTGTTCTTCTGATCCTTATCGGTACAGGAAGACACACCCTTTTTCAGTTTTGTGGGTCAAGGTGAAACTGCCTCTGGGGGCTCACCAGCAGCTGCTCATTTTCCACGTTTGAACTCCGGTTCCCGTTGCCCCCCCCCAACCCGTGGAAGGGTTTTCCCAAATCCTTCGCCTGAGCACTTCACCGAGGCCTTTGCCAACAGGACACGCTCTAATTATTTTTCATCTAAAAATGGAGCTAGCTGTGAATCCGGTCTCTATGTCTCCATATACCCACAACTAATATTTATTGAACACTTAGCTACGGGCTCAAGAACCCCATGTGCTTTTAAAACATGTCCTTTTTATTTTCCTTGTGTAAAATGTCTTTTTATTTCTCACAATCCTATGAGGTACACACAGTTATTCTCTCATTTCACAGATGAGGAAACTGTGGCTCAGAGAGGAGAGTACATTTACTGAAAGTCGCACAGTGGTTGGTTAATGGCGGAGCTGTGTCTGATAGCCTGGCTCAGAGGAAAAGTAATAAATTAAGAGCTCCCCCCGCCCCGCTCCCCCCGCCCTTTAAAAAAAACCACTCTCCAGATTTGGCTCCTCAAACGTGTGGACAAGTCACTTAACCCTTCTGGACTTTAGCTTTACATCTTCAAAATGGAGTTCTGTGCTGCCCGGGTCCTGGCAGTGGCTGAGAACCCAGTGTCGGGCCCGTGCCGGGGACCTGCTCCAGCCGGGCCTGAATCTACATGCTTGTCCCAGTTTGTATGGATTATGGTGAATTTATCTTTTTAAAATTCTTTTCTGAGTTTTTCACAAAATCCTTATCTTTCTTCCATAAACAGAATATAATTTGTGTTCATTTTGAAACTGTCTCGTTTAATCTTTACAACTGTGAGATGAATCTTTAAAATTTTTAAATTATTTTTAATTATAGTTAACAGACACTATTAGTTTCAAGTGTACAACATTGTGATTCGACATTTATATACCTTCGCAAGTGATCACCACAGTAAGTCTAATGACCTCCGTCACCTTGACTTACGTTATAACTGGAAGTTTGGAACTTCATAACCTCCCCCCCCCCCCCCCCCGCAAGTTCTGCCCGCCCTCAGTCTTCTCTCCTCTGGAAGCCCTCAGTGTGTGTCTGGTGTCTAAGCCGAAGTGGATGATCTTAGTATTTGCATTTTAGGAGAGAAGTAATGAGAGAGAAAAGGAGTGCCATAGCTGGGAAGCCACTGAGAAAGGACCTGAACCCAGTTCTGTATGTCTGTCCTTGTCATTCCACGGAGGACAAATCCTCCATCCTGAGAGGTCCCTAAAGGAATTAAAACTAATTTTTAAGTAGACTTTATTTTTTAGATCAGTTTTTAGTTCACAGCAGGTCCAAAGCGTTCCCTCATTACCCCACCATCCACTGCCCCTACTCTCTCTACCCCCACCAGAGGGGAGACACATCGTCTCCCAAAGTCCACTTGACGTTGGGGTTCACACTTGGTGTTGTCCATCCTGCGGATTGGACAAATGGACTTGGACACGTATCCACATCACAGTGTCACAGAGAATTCTTTCCTGCCCAACGGTCCTCCGTGCCTGCCTGCCTCTCCCTCCGGCTCCCACAGAACCTGCCATCCAGGCGGAGTCCTTTTCAGACCGGCTTCTTTCACCTGGTAACATGCATTTAAGATTCTTCCATGTCTGTTGATGGCGTGGTAGCTCATTTCTTTCTTTTTAAAAAAATTAAATTCTTTATTGTTTAGCCCTAGCCAGTTTGGCTCAGGTTTGATTCCGGTCAAGAACACATACCCAGGTTTCCAGCTCATCAAGGATTCTCTCTTATCATTGATGCTTCTCTCTCTCCCTCTCCCTTCCTCTCTGAAATAAAAAATATATATTTTAAAATGTGTGAATTGTTTAAAGTATTATATAAGTCTTCTTTCCCCCCAATGGACTTCTCCCTGGCCGCCTCCCCCCCCCCCCCCCAAGTTCATTTCTTTTTCTTTTTTTTTAGCACTGAGTAATATTTCAATGTCTGCAAAGTAATTAAAGACTAGAGGCCTGGTGCACGAATTTGTGCACAGATGAGGTCTGGCCAGCCCGCCCCCGATTGGTGTTGATGGGGCCGGGCTGGCTGGGGGGAGGGGACACAGGAGGCTGGCTGGATGGCCCTGCCACTTGGTTGAACTCCTGGTCAAATTCCCTATTGAGGAGACAATATTAGCCTTTTATTATATAGAATTATTTATCCACCTACTGAAGGACATCTTGGTTGCTTCCAAGTTTTGACAAATATGAGTGAAGCTTCTGTAAAAAGACCATGTGCAGGTTGTTGTGTAGACATAACTGTTCAACTGCTTTGAATAAGTACCAAGGAGTTAAATTGCTGGATCTCATGTTTAGTTTTGTGGGTTTTAAAAAACATTTTAAAAATATGTTTTAAATTTGACTTCAGAGATGAAGAGAGAGAGAAACATCAATGATGAGAATCACTGATCCACTGCCTCCTGCACGCCACCCATTGGGGATGGAGCCAGTAACCCAGGTATGTGCCCTGACCAGCATGTGCCCTGACCAGGATTGAATCGTGACTTCCTGTTCGTAGGTTGATGCTCAAACACTGAGCCACACTGGCCAGGTGCTTGTTTGTTTTAAATACATTTTTATTGCTTTCAGAGAGGAAGAGAGAGGGAGAGAGAAATAGAAACATCAATTCTAAGAGAGACTCATTGATTGACTACCTTTTGCATGCCTCACTCTGGAGATCAAGCCTTCAGCCCGGGCGTGTGTCCTGACCTGGAATTGAATCTTGGTCTCCTGGTCTATAGGTCGATGCTCAACCACTGAGCCATGCTGGCCAAGAGAGTATGTTGAGTTGTGTAAGCAGCTGCCAAACTATCTTCCAAAGTGGCTATACCATTCCCACCCTCAATTAATGAGAATTCCTGCTGCTCCACAGATGTGAAATGATTTTTATGTAAAGCCAGCCCCAGCTGAAGGAGGTGGAAATGCAGCCGCTGACCATGTCCCTGGCTCTCCCATGGGGATGACCTTCCCAGCAGGCAGGAGAAACTGGAGACTAGAGCCTATTGACTACAGACAAACCTGGGCCCAGGGCCACTTGGGGACTGACAACTTTCTCAGTTTTCCCAGAGCTCAGACTCACTGCCTTGTGGAGAGCCAGCCCGGAGAGCAGGCCATTGGGGGAGTTCTATGGGTCAGTATCTTTGGACATAATCCTGCCTTGGGGTCAGCCTCGCTAGTCTGATTTGGCAGTTGCAACCCTTACCCCTTTGGCTCCTGCCCCCACCTCCATCCTAGCTCTGAGTCCTACTCTCAATATTCCCTCCGCTTTGAGAGAAACTTAACTCCCCGACCTTGGTCACCTCCTAACTCCAGAAGACTATCCCTGAGGCAGACCTCTGAGATGAGACATCATTCTGTAGGCAACAACTTCTGCTTGCGGGAGCCATGCCTGCCATTGAAAACTGCTGGCTTCTGTCTGTCTGGGCTTCAGTTTTCTCAGTTCTAAATGGGAGAGTAAGTTATGGGACTTTCTATGGTTTAAATCTCAAGGGATAAGGCAAGAGAAAGAGCTTGGTGAACTGAGGGGCCCAATACTTCTGCTAGAAAAGTCCTCTGCTGTTACCACCAATTTCCCCAGCCCCAGGGTGATAGGGTACAGGGTACAGAAGACATTGCCACTCTCAAGGGGTACAGAGTCCTTCAGTAAAAAGGAATTTGAGGAGGCTACAGCTTCAGTGATTTTACTTATCACAGGCTCTGGCCATTCCTAAAAAAAACACAGCTCTGGGTGCAAGTTGCAGAAAGCAAAAACTCAGGGGCCCCTTTAATTCCAGAAGAACAATCAGGTGAGCGCTTGGCCTGTGCCAAGGACTATTTTTTTAAATTTAATCTTTATTGTTCAGTTTATTAATTACATTGTTCCTCCTTTTTTCCCTATAGCTCCCCTCCACTCTGTACCCATCCCACCTGCCGCCCTCACCTCCCTCCCACACTGTTCTCTCCCATAGGTGAATGATTTTTGTCCAGTCTCTTGCTGCACCTCCCACACCCCTTTTCTCCCCAAGAATTGTCAGTCCATTCCCTCTCTATGCCCATGATTCTGTTACATCCACCAGTTTATCCTGTTCATCAGATTTTTAATTCACTTGATTTTTATATTCATTTGTTGATAGATGTGTATTTGTTGTTCATAATTTTTATTTTTACCTTTTTCTTCTTCCTCTTCTTAAATAATATCTTTTAGCATTTCATGTAATATTGGTTTGGCGGTGATGATGTCTTTTAGCTTTTTCTCATCTGCGAAGCACTTTATCTGACCTTCAATTCTGAATGATAGCTTTGTTGGGTAATCTTGGTTGTAGATTCTTGTTATTCATCACTTTGAATATTTCTTGCCACTCCCGTCTGGCCTGCATAGTTTCTGTTGAGAAATCCGCTGACAATTGTATGGGTGCTCCCTTATAGGTAACTGTTTTTCTCTTGCTGCTTTTAATATTCTTTGTCTTTTGCTCTTGACATTTTAATGATGATGTGTCTTGGTGTGGTCCTCTTTGGATTCCTATGGTTTGGGGTTCAGTGCACTTCTTGGACTTTTAAGTCAATTTATTTCACCAGGTGTGGGAAGTTTTTGGTCACTATTTCTTTAAATAGGTTTTCATTATCTTGCTCTCTCTCTTTTTATGGCACCCCTATAATTCGGATGTTGGTATGCTTGAGGTTGTCCCAGAGGCCTCTTACACTATCTTCAATTTTTTGGATTCTTTTGGCTTCTTGCTTTTCCGGCTGAGTGGATTTTGCTTCTTTGTATTTCAAATATTTGACTTGGTTCTTGCGGTCCTCTATATTGCTTTTAGGTCTTTGTACAATATTTTTTATTTCAGGCAGTGTATGCTTAATTTCTAGTTGGTCCTTTTTCATATCCCCGTAGGTCTCGTTCATTTCCTCGTAGGTCTTGTTCATTTCCTTGTATGTCTCGGCCTTTTCTAGGAGCCTCTTGAAAAACCTTATAACCGTGGTTTTGAACTCTATGTCCAGTTGTTTTTTTTCCCTCTCCATTTCTTTCACATCTGATTTCTTTCCATGTCTCTGCATGGTGGCTGCTTTCCTGAGTTGGTCAATTAGCTTTGTGTGGTAAATGTCCTCTAAGGGACAGTGGCTCAGCCTCCCCAGTTACCTGAGGTGGATACTCTTGCTGCAGCCCTTTATGGGTTGCACAGTCTTATTGAAGTTAAGCCTAGATTATTGTTGTTAGCACTAGGAGGGTTTGACCTCCAGGCCAATTGGCTGTGAGGATTAGCTGTGCTCAGGTTGAATGGGTTGAGTCTCGGGCTGAGCAGGCAGTGTCAGCTCCGCCCTGTGCGGCACCTGGGTCTCTGTGCCTGGTGGTAATGGCTGCAAGCACCTCTGAGAGAAAGCTGCCGCCGAGCTCTACCCACTGCCAGACAATTCAGCCTCTCCCCAAATGAGTCTGCACACCCAAAGTCTCACCCAGGGTTGTAAAACAATGCAGTCTGATGGTTTCCCGAACGAGAGAGCAAGTCATGAGTCCTCTCTGTATGCTCACACAACTCTGCTGTTCCCAAGTTTATGCACACTCTCCACAAGTTCACCCTATCCACAAGCTTGCAAACCTTTGCAGCGCCTGAGCTTCAGTGTGCTTCCCTACTGTCCAGTTTCACCCCATATGAGTGTGGGTCCCCGGACCTCGCCCAGCACTGGGGAATCAGTGCAGTGGGACGCCTTTGTCTTTGCAGCCTCCTGCCCTCTTCACTCACTCCCACGCAGGACTCCAAATCTCTGACTCCACGTATCTTCAATGCTGCCCTCCGCCGCTCCTCTGAGTCACAGTGTCCTATCTTTACTTTTATTTGTGGAATTTTCACTCAGCCATCTTTCCGGTGATTCTGGATGATGTTTGTTCTGTCGTTAAGTTGTAGTTTTGAAATTGCTGTGTGGGGCAACAAGATAGGTGTTTACCTATGCGGCCATCTTGGTTCCTCTCTTGTCAAGGACTATTTTAATGACTATTCTATTCTAATGTACACTGAGGTGTCTTCCTCTTCTTCCTCCTCTTCTACCTCCTCCCTCTTCTTCTTGGTAACAGCTTTATTTAGATATAATTCACATACAATTCACCTATTGGTCATATTTAACATGTACAAGTAAATGATTTTTAGTATATTCACAGAGGTGTACAACCATCCCTGCAATCAGTTTAGGTATTTTCTTCACTTCAGAAGAAAACCCCATACGTTTAGCTATCATCCCCTAATTTACCTGCTCTTCCAGCTCCAGGTAACCACTAATCTTCTTTCTGTCTGTATAGATTTGCCTATTCTAGACATTTTATATGTAAATGCGTAAGTTGTGGCCTTTTATATCTGGCTTCTTTCACTCGGCATAATGTTTTCAAGATTAACTGTTTTATAGCATATATTAGTATTTCACTACTATTTCTGGTTGAATAACAGTCTATTGTATTGATAGACTGCATTTTGTTTATTCATTCATTAGTTGATGGACATTGGTGTTGCTTGCACTTTTTTAGTAATTAAAAATTTTTTCAATTACAGTTTACATTTAATATTATTTTGTATTAGTTTCAGGTGTACAACATAGTGGTTAGACATTCATATACTTTACAAAGTGTCCCCTAGAGTGTGGCCAGGCGGCTGGGACTGGGCAGGGCTTTCCTTGCCAGTGGATTGTGTAGAATACATTGCCAGGCTCTTGTCTTCTGTTCGCCATGGCTTCTTCCGATATCCAGGTGAAAGAACTGGAGAAGCGTGCCTCAGGCCAAGCTTTTGAGCTGATTCTCAGTCCTTGATCAAAAGAACCCGTCCCAGAATTCCCCCTTTCCCCCCCAAAGAAGAAGGATCTTTCCCTGGAGGAAATTCAGAAGAAATTAGAAGCTGCAGAAGAAAGACACAAGTCCCATAAAGCTGAGGTCTGGAAGCAGCTCGCTGAGAAGCAAGAGCATGAGAAAGAAGTGGCTCAGAAAGCAATCGAAGAGAACAACTACTTCAGTAAAGCGGCAGAGGAGAAGCTGACCCACAAAATGGAAGGTAACAAGGAGAACCGAGAGGCACAGATGGCTGCCAAACCGGAGCGTTTGCGAGAGAAGGACTTTTTCAAGCACATTGAAAAAGTTCGGAAGAACAAAGAATCCAAAGGTCCTGCTGATGAGACTGAAGCTGACTAATTCGTTTTGAGAACTGATTTTCTCCCCCTCCCCTTCCTAAATATCCAAAGACTGTACTGGCCAGTGTCATTTTATTTTTGCCCTCCTGACAAATATTCTAGAAGCTGATTGATGTAGGACCATAAGTAGGTCCAGACTGTATGAGGTTGTTTTAGGGGAGAAACTGAAAGTGTTTTACGCTTTTTTAAAGTGTTGAGGTCTTTCTAATGTAGCTATTTTTCTGTTGTACCTTTTCTACTTCAGTGCACTTGGTGTGCTGGGTCAATAGCTAGTACTGTTTTGGCTCTGTGAAAACATGTTTGTGAAGAGAGTATGTAGTGCTTCTTTTAAATTGTTAGATGCTGAATATCTGTTCACTTTCAAATCCCAATTCTGTCCCGATTTTACCAGATGCTACTGTACTTTAATGTTTAATAAAACTGCACAGTGCTATTAAAAAAATAACAACAAAGTGTCCCCCTAATAGTTACAGTCCCCATATCTCCTATGCTGTGCTTCACATCCAGGTTGCTTCCACTTTTTGTTATAAATAATGCTGTTATGAACATTCGTGTATATGTTTTTGTGTGAACACCTGGCTTCATTTCTCTTGGGAGAAATAGAATGAAATTGCTAGGTCCGGTGGTTGCATTATCTTATCTTATCCTACATCCATTCTTTGAAGTAGGAACTATTATTATGTCTTTCATAGCTGAGAAAACTGAAACCCAGAGAGGCATATTCCTTGCCCAAGGCAACACAGTAAGTGGTGGGAAAGGGCTTGGAGCCCAGGCTAACTCAGACCCCACGCTCATCCTGTTTCCAGGGTCTCAGAAATTTCATTCTACCTGAAAGACAGCCTTAGCGGCTGAACTCAAAAAGGGGCCCAAGTCCTTCATGACATGGCTAAACTAGGCAGGTTTGGAACCTGAAGAGCCCAGTGGGGCTAGCCACGAATCTTGTTCGTGTCTTTCAAGGACCAACCGCCTGGGGCCTGAGAGAAGGCTTAAAGTTAAGGCCTTTGGGGGAAGGTTTAATCCATTTTTGTGAGTTTTCTTCTGAATTAGACTGCCTTGAGGATAAAATAAACGTGAGCTCCCGGAGACAGTCTAGTACCTGGTTAACTGTCTGGGGGTGGGTGGGTAGGCAGCCCCATCACCTCTGCTCTGAGGGTTATCTAAGTTCTAACTTGTGAGGTTCCTCCAAAGATGACAGTTTCCAGAGAGAAGAGAGTGGAATTAGAAACCCAAGCGCAGGGCCCCAGGGACGGCTTGGAGGGGAAACGTGTCTGTGGGAGGAAGCAAATCCAGATCCTTGCAAAACAAGGGGGAAAAGTGGGACCAGGAGGGTACAGTCCAACTTACTCCTGTGTGACCTTGGGGGCTGGGGAAGTAATTCTGATGCATTTAAATCCCCGTATGGAGGACGAGAAGAGCTTTAAAAAAATCCAACCCTATGGATACTCTCCATTTCGGCGCCCCATTTTATTCCTTCCTAGCACTCACCATTGTTCTAACTAAATAATTGAATCGTGGGACTGTGATTCTCATGCAGAATACCCGGTGTGGTTTTGTTCGCCAAATTTAACGAGGCTTCCTGTATTTTATCCGCTGATTCTGAAATAGAAAAATGGATGTTTGCCTTGGCTGTGCTCTAAGCTTGCTGCGTGACCCTTTGGGCAACACTCCGGTCCTGTTTCTGTAAAGTGGAAGTTCCGCAGCGGTCACAGCGCAAGGACGCCAGAGTAAGAGAGAAATGACTGTCAATAGAGCAGTCTGGGAACTCCGGTCCTGCCAGGGCGGAACCTCAGGACTGGGCTCCGCCCGCAACTCTTCTCTCCCGGGTTGGGGAAACCCCCACCCCGCCCCACCGACGCTGGGGCCGTCCCGCGGCCGTTGCCTTGGTGACCAGGGTAGCCTGGGCCCCTCCCCCACAAAGCCACGCGTTTCCGCTGTGTTGGAGCATTCTGATTGGGTGGCCCTGTGGACGCTACCACCAGCCCGGAACCCGCTAAGGGGTGGGGGCGGGGTCTTCTCCTCGTGGGACTGTCCTGAGGATCTGAGCAGGTGGCCTCTCTAAGGGAGGATGGATTTCCTGACTCACTCGGGGAAAAAGACTTTCAGGTCGGAAGTGTGTCCATTGCTTCTTCTAGAGCTTACGTTCATGCCTCTCCCCAAGAAAGAGGGTGAGGGACAGTCGGCCACGCCCCCTCTAGCGCCTATTTGGTCCCAGGATTTGGAGAACCGGAAGTTCTGGGGACGTGTCGGTGCGCTCTGTCCTAAATGTTCCTCCCTAGGCCACCTTTCCTATTCAGCTGCGGGATTCCGGGGCCGCCTGGGCGCTGCACCCCGCCACTTCCGTATTGAACCAACGTTTCATCCGAACTCCGAACCTCTGCGCGCGCTCCCTCTTGTGCCTGATGGTTGGGCCGGCGCCTGGGAGTAGCCACGCCCTCCCCCTCTCCTGGAAGCCAATGAGCGGACGTCTTCTGGCGGGTTATTGGGTAATTAATGAGCACCGGACACTGATTGGCTGCAGGTCGTGGCCGGGGGCTGGGCGACGGGGTAGGTTGTTCCTGAGGTGGGAGGTGGCCGTGGTGGCTGAGAAGTAGGCCTGAGAACGACATGTCCCCGGCGGTTGAGGCAGAGCAGCTCGTGGCGCTGTTTCTCTGAGTCCAGGGCGGCCTGGAGGCCGGCTGAGGACGAGGGTTGGCGGAGGCTGCCCCCGCTGTGGTGGCCGCCATGCTGGGGGCCCGGGCGGTTGAAGGAGCCGCTGTGGCGCTCCTGCGACTGCTGCTGCTGCTGTTGCCGGCGCTCAGCGGGCCAGGGCTCGGCGTGGTCGGCTCGGCGGGAGCCGGGCTGCCCGAGAGCGTGATTTGGGCCGTCAACGCGGGCGGCGAAGCGCATGTGGACGTGCACGGGATCCACTTTCGCAAGGACCCTTTGGAAGGCCGGGTGGGCCGAGGTGAGAGCCCCTCGTGGAGCCGCGGGGTCCCGGGCCTGTCGTGCTGGGCGCAGCTGGCCGAGGGCTACGGGCCCCGA
Organism: Antrozous pallidus; assembly: GCA_027563665.1. NCBI lineage: Eukaryota > Metazoa > Chordata > Mammalia > Chiroptera > Vespertilionidae > Antrozous > Antrozous pallidus. The sequence goes on from CM050528.1 coordinate 25,800,228, forward strand.
GCCCCTTCCTCGACCCGGGGGCCACGTCTCTGGAGCGAAGTTTCTCTCCGCAGTTTCCTCAGGGACCCGGTCACAGCTCACAGCCTGGCACTGGCTCGAGAAGCTACCAAGAGCCATCGAGGCAGAGAGTTGGCGAAAAGTTATAGTTGGACCTCGCATCCTGCATTTTCTTAACCCCTCGCCTCCACCCGAGCTGAGAAAAAGTAAAGACGAGGGCGGCCTATTGGCACCTCGAGGTCTCGCGCTTGTGGGTTATCGTGTCCCTGGCCCGGGTGGTTCTCTCCGAGCAAGTCCGGTCCTGGTAGATTCCCGCCGACCCAGACATCGGCTGCTGCCCTTCCTCCTCCTGCGGGAGCGGGGATTGATATTAGCCAGAATAGAAAGGAGTCTTCGAGAGAACGGACCGGCAAAGTTTGCTTTCTGCCTCCTCCCCGCCCCCCATTTGGGACGAGGACTGTGTGAGCTTAAATGTAGCCGGTGTAGGCGCCCCCAGGGGGTGGTGATGCCGAAGCCACCCTGCGCTGGCGGCTGGCGGTGTGTCAGCTGGGGCAGCCGGCTAAGGTCTGAATATTCTGAGTGTGTAGAACCTACCCTAAGTGTCCAGAGAGGGATGATATTCCAACTTATGGGGAAAATGATTTTCACTTACCAGACTGAGCAATAGTAGTTTTTACAGAGCTGCACAGTTCTGCAAGTTTGTGGAAGAATTGCCAGGGGGAGTTGGTTAAAAGTGCAAACCCCAGACCTAAGAAATGAAGCCCAGGTTTCTGCACCAGGAGCTTCTGAAGTCAGCCATCCCCAGACCACTCTGGGAAAATCTGCTCTGGAGTGTTTCTTCCGTGAGAGGACGGGGAACAGGTTTGAGAGCCCTTCCTGGCTTCACGTGTCGGAAGATTTATGCCGTATGCGGGGTTCAGAGGCAGCCACCTTGGCCACGTGCCATCCCCAGAAAACCAGGGGACAGGCTTTCAAGCACTCTTTCCACGATTCCCAGATTTGGCTTTGCCTTGACTAAAGCGTTGAACTTAGTTATTCCAAGTTCATTGCAGTGTCCCAGAATTTGTTATATTAGGACGTTTATGGCTTACATACATGTGAGGGTGTCGGGACACAGGGCTGTGTTCTGAAGTTCTATGTTTGTCTTGGAATTTATTTAGCCCTGGCATGTAGGTCTCAGTAACCTGGGTTCCGCTGAGTCAGGACCCCGTCTCCAACAGCTGTACCAGCCACTAAAGCCAACTTCGCAGCATGAGGTCACGGCTATCTCCATCCGGGACCCTTCCTCTTTCTTCCTGGGTGTGCGCCCTGAGGAAACTAGAGACCGTTAGTGGACTTTGCCTCTGGAGATAGCTGTGGTGCTGGTTCCTTTCCCAGACAGACACCAGGCTTTCCATGGGTTACATTATACTTTTAGGTCCATTGGCAGAGGAGGAAGTTAGGACCACACAGGTTTAGTCCCCTGCTACTCCTCTTACCTTCAGAAATCCTGGTTTTAATTTGCTTGTACAGGTGTTGTTTTTGGTCTTTGTCTTGATCACCCGTCCCCAGGCTCCCTGTCCTTGGGTTATTGGCTCATGGTGGCAGTTCCTTCAGAGTTATTGTAGCAAGTAGAATTACAAGAGACCTATCAAAGCTCATGCGTGCTGGAGTCCTAACCAAGACCCTAGCCGTGAGGCACCATCAGTGGAGTTCCCTGCTCCGGTCTGCCATTTGGGCCAGAACTGTAGCAGGAAGGCATGGGTGAAGAGTGGAAGGTGCTTTCCCTGCAGCTGGGACCAGCCCGTTGAGTATTGCACTTGCGGGTGCCTGAGAGGAGCGTTTTGCTGGCATTAGGTCTGGGCTGAGATGTGATTAAGCTTTCACTCTCAGGAGGCACCTCTCTAGTTTCTTCTGTGATAAGGAGTGGCACCACCCAGGCAAGTGCAGCTGTTCATGCCGCTTGCCTTCGCTGGCACTGTTTGGAGGAGGGTGTGCCAGCTGCTTGGAGACCTCTGCCTCCTGTAGCTGTTCGCACTGATTGCAGTCAGAGCTGCATGTCTTCTGTCTTTCCCCAGGCCTGAGACTGTTTTCAGCACGCTGAAGAAAGTTCATTTTATGTTGAATGAATTCAGGTATTTGTTGCCAAGTTAATCCAGATAAGGGTTTGGCCTGCTTTTGAACTTGCTGTTTCTCTATAGTGTCTTTGTAGTTCAGCACTCATGTAACTGTGAGTGGCCCAGGGCACCTAGTGGCTTTTGCTTTCAAAGGCCCTTCATAATGGTTTTTGAACTTCATTTCTGCCTTGAGGAGCGTTAGTGTTCATGGGAGATATGGACAGCTCGGGAAAGGCTTTTTCAACTTGTATGATTCAACAGATGAAAGTACCACACGGAGGAGAATGATTCTCAGCGCTCGATTTGGGATTTTGGCACGCTGCATATTCTCGGTTCTTTGTAACTTGCGTATTCTGGGTTCCTCTTGATTCTAAGGAAGAAAATACCTAGATATTTGGCCTGAGGGCATAGTGCTTGGCTTGGTTTTAGGAGAGGCTATTTCCTCGTCATAGAAGGTAGCTGCTAATCATTTGTATTACCTTGAAAAACTTGCTTTACCTCTGTGAGCCTTATTTTCCTTCTTAATAAAAAATCATGCTTTAGAAATCAGTGATAAGAATCTGAAAACTCCTCTCCAGAGTAGGTTAAAGTGTCTTTATCCTTTGCTTTGCTTGATGACCTTTAGTATGGAATTAAAAGTAGGGTACCTGGCCCGTGTATCTCAGAGGCTGAGCATTGATCAGGAACCAAGCGGTCACTGATTCAATTCTGGTCAGGGCACATGCCCAGGTTGCAGGCTTGATTCCCTGCTGGGGACATGCAGGAAGCAAATGATCAATGATATTTCTCTCTTATCAATGTTTCTATTTCTCTATCCCACTCCCTTCCACTCGCTTTACAAAATTAATCCTCCTATATAATAAAAGGCTAATATGCAAATTGACCAAACTGTGGAAGACCAGTTGCTATGCACTGCAGACGCGAAGGAGCTGCCCCTGGTGGTCAGTGCACTCCCACAGGGGGCGTGCTGCTCAGCCAGAAGCTGGGCTCACGGCTGACGAGCTCAGCGGCCCTGAGGGAACCCTCTCCTGCCTCCACTGGAGCTCTAAGGATGTCCAACTGATGGCTTAGGCATTCCCCAAGGGCTCCTGGACTGCCAGAGGGCACAGGCTGGGCTGAGGGACTGCCCCCCCCCCCCACTCAGTGCATGAATTTTGTGCATCGGGCCTCTAGTAAAACATTTTAAAAAAAGTAGAGTAGAACATGGCTACAGAGGGGGGAGGAACTGGCTAGGGGCCTAAACCTATCAGATGACTAATTCTGCCTTAAGGAATACCCTTTTCTGGGCAGCCTAGATGGGGCAGACTTTTTTGGCCTTGGTGAGATAAGAGCTTAAAAGATAGGATGACTCTGGTTTGCTTAAGGCCACAGGATTTATTTAGAATTCTGTCCCTATACAGTCACCTAAGATGCAGGCTTCATTTGCAGCCCCTCTAAGTAGCAGAAGTTCACAAGAACTTAGGTAGGTGAAATCCCCAAGTTACAAGTGAGAAAACACCCAGAGAAGATAACATGATCTGAATCACATAGTAGGTGGCAAAGCTAGGATTCAAATCTACCTCAGTCTTATTCTAAAGCCCGGGATGGCTGCTCCATTGTCTAAAACAGCGGACAGAATGTAGGCCCTTGGCCCCTTCCTTTCTGGCTGTCTGAGCTGTATTGTGCCAACTTCAGCAGTGCACTGTGTACACTTCACTGTTTTAGAGAAATCTGTTTAGCTGTGAATACATAAAGGCAAAGGGAAGAAAAAGTCCTTTTCGCAGCTGTATCTCCTGGGACTTGGGCAAATTCAGTTTTGCATGTGGCAGGTCTCCGGGGAATGCCACTTGGACTTTAAAGGGCAAACAGTTAAAGGTAATTCCAAGGTCGTTAGGTAGTTTTTGTTCACATGGCTGAGTTTTCTTAGTTGTTGGACTGAAACTGCCAGAGATTACATTACTGTTAATTTCTCATTTTTTCCACTCTGCAAGAAAAAGAAAGGTTTCCCACACATGCACAAAATTTTCTGTGTATCTAAAAAGCAAATCTAGTTAATGTTCCAAATTTATGGGGATCTTGGTCCTCATGGAAGAAGGACATTCTTAGAACTCAGTTGAAAGAAAAACAGCAGTCTTAATCTTCACAGGTTTATGCCCAGCGTAACGTGTGAGCCTGGGAAGGAGCTGGGGCGCGCCAGCAGCACATCCTTTGTAGTGTAACTCGGCTGCTCTTTGATTTCTTGAGAAATAGGAAGACGAAAAGTCTGAAGACTAAAGTGCGGTGAGCTTCCTGGTGCATTGTTTCCGTTTCATCAGTCCGTCTGGTCGCAGGCTACTGTTCCCTTATAGGAACTCTATAACAGTTATGTCTATTTATTTATTTATTTTGAGGGCTTGACCTTAGTCATTGGATCTTCAGTTATTCTCTTAAAATATTCTCTCCCGGGAGTTTTGGTGATTCAGAAGTCAATGCCCAGGAATGGCCTCTCCTAGACATCTCCCAAAGGCTCTAGGTGCCAGAGGTCTTCAGAGGCACTGTGTGAGCTGGGAAGGTGGCCTTGAAGTCTTAATTCCAAGCTGGAGGAGAGGCCAGGTATTGGGACACCAGCTTTTGAGGGGCGAAAGCTGTACCGAGATCCCTGTTCAGTCACTAGTTTGGAAAGTAGACTTTTGGAGCACTGGAAGGCTTGGGTTTACAGGATAAAGGAGTCAGCGCCTCCTCTCCGAAGGAGGAAACAGGACTCTTCAGCCCTGGAGCTGGAGGTAGTGTCTTGCATTTGAGGAAAGACGCCGGTTTGTTAAGTGGGGGAAGATACACATGTACTGTATCATCGCCTGCCAAGTTTAGTGGAGACTGGGGGCTGTCCTGACACGGACCCACAGTAAGTGTCTTTTTACTTTTACCCTGTCTTATTCCTTGTCAGTCTGTGACGTGGGAAAGGCAACTCCCAGCACGGGGTCGTCTTAAGCCAGAGGTGCCATAGGACCTTGCAGATCTTCTTTCCTTGCTGCACTGGCTCTAGCCCTGTGGGGAGAAGAGCAAGCTTCACTGCCTTGCAAGCACCTCCTTTGTTGCCATTGGTTCGCTCAGCAAATCCCAGCAAGTGCCCACGTGTGTGTCAGGGATCCTGTTAGGTGCTGGTGATACAGCAGGAAGTTCTTCTTTTCCTTTAAATGGGGGAATGCTCAAGAGAGTAGGTGAGGCTGAATTTTGTGAGTCTGGGAAGTATGGGGCTTGGACTTAAAGGAAATTAGAGAGCATCACACCCTTCTTTATATAAGCATGTTTCTCCTTTCCAGCCTTGGAACTTTTTGAATGAAAAATCATACAAAGCATCTAAAGCTGATATCTTAGTTGTGGTAAAGACAATAAAGAACAACTTTGCTAACAGATATCCTGTTTTATAGTCTCTGAGCTTTTCTAAATGAGAAAAAAAAAACAAAACTTAATCTTCTTGTAGAGTTCCTGGCCATCCCCCTTGTTTTATGAGGTTTCTCTGAAGCTTTCCTGCAGGGAACCAGGCAGCTGTAGCTTAGTGCTTTGTTCTAATAATAAGTTAGACTTGTTCTCTCCCACCACTCTCTGTACAGTTGAGAAAAAGTCATTTCTGAAAGAACTTTTATAAAGTCCTGCTATGAGGGTGAAGGGATCTGTTGGGGTGATTAGCGTGTGGTTTCTTTCATTTTACTCTGGCTTAATACTGGCTATCTTGCCTTTGTGTCCGTCTGTTTGGAGCCAGGTGCAGAGGGGTTTGCCTCTTCCACTGGGGGGTTATTAGCAGTGCCCTGGAAATGCCTCTGGCTATTCTGGGGCCTCTGCTTTTCTTTTATGTTTTGCCTCTGATGTGGTTTCTCTTTGTCTTTTGTCCCCAGCCTCTGACTATGGCATGAAACTGCCAATCCTCCGTTCCAACCCCGAGGACCAGATCCTCTATCAAACAGAGCGGTACAATGAGGAGACCTTTGGCTACGAAGTGCCCATCAAGGAGGAAGGGGACTATGTGCTGGTGTTGAAATTTGCTGAGGTCTACTTTGCACAGTCCCAGCAGAAGGTGAGGCCTGGTCAGCCCCCTGCCTCCCACCAGTGAGACATTGCACTTTTGGATAGTCTTCTGCTGTGGCCCTCCCAGAAGGGAAGAACAGATGAGCTTTGAGGAAAAGCTGGATTCCTTTTGCCCCTAAAATGCTGGTGTCCCATTGCTCACAAGGCTCACTTGCCGTGGGGTTGGTGACAAAGCAATACCAGAATCCTGTCTTTTGGCTACAGACTGATCCTGTTAGGCCCTCCAGTTGCTCTCTCCCTTTGTTGTCAGCACCTTCTTGTTTTCAGTCTTGTTCTTTTCCTGTCCCTTCCTGTGGATTTTCCTCTTTCCATGTTGAACTTTTTTGCTGGTATTCTTTGTGTGCTGAGGCCAGTGTGAGGCCTCTCTGACAAGGAACATGGACTTGACTTGGATCAGGTAAAGGACTCCAGTCACCCTACAAGTATAGCTAGCTCTGTTATTAAGTTATTTTTGAACTTGAAGCCCAAATAGGTGCCTGTTATCCAGCTGCTTGAAAGGGTGTGGAACTGATAGTTTTGACACTGTTTCCTTTTTTGTCTTGGAAGGTATTTGATGTGCGATTGAATGGCCATGTCGTGGTGAAGGACTTGGATATCTTTGATCGTGTTGGGCACAGCACAGCTCATGATGAAATCATCCCTATGAGCATCAGAAAAGGGAAGCTGAGCGTCCAGGGGGAGGTATCCACCTTCACAGGGAAACTCTACATCGAGTTTGTCAAGGTACCGCTCCTATTCCGCCCTCACCGCCGAGGAAGAGCTCACGGGTGTGGGTGCAGGGGGAATGTTTGCTGTTGTGTGGGGCTGACCACTGTTTCCCATGTCCTAGGGGTACTATGACAATCCCAAAGTCTGTGCACTCTACATCCTGGCTGGGACAGTGGATGGTAAGTTGTTTGTGATCTGCTTTTTGACTTGGGCTGAGAAAACCCTTGGGGGAATAATTTAGCTGCTCACTACTTTGAAACTATTACTTAAAGCCAAACCGTGGAGACTCCAGAGTCAGATCGCTGGGATGGAGTGGAGCATGGTGCTGGCCATAAGCTTTAGAGCATGATCCGTGTTTAAATCTTATTCTTGCCATTTAATCAGCTATTTGGTTTTGGACAAGTTCCTTTAACTTCATTGTAAATTGTGATTAATAATGGTACCTGTTGGTGCGCCCTGACCTTTACCTAAAACTTTTCTTTTTTTAAAAAAATATATTTTTATTGATTTTTTTTACAGAGAGAAAGAGAGAGTCAGAAACATAAATGAGAGAGAAACATCAATCAGCTGCCTCCTGCACACCCCCCATTGGGGATGTGCCACAACCAAGGAACATGCCCTTGACTGGAATGGAACCTGGGACCCTTCAAGCCGCAGGCTGATGCTCTGTCCACTGCGCCAAACCAGTTAGGGCTAAAACTTTTCTTTATTCTGTTTCTTTGATATCTATTTCCTTGGGGGGGGGGGGCGGGGGGACAAAAGTTCTTCATGGTTTTGGGTGCTCTGGATGCTCCAGCATTGCCAGATGGCACTGGACAAAAGTTGATGTTTTAATGTCTCCTTACCCTTGTGATCCAGCCTCAGGATATATTTCTTTCTAAAGGTTGAGGCTGTGTTGGCTGCCAGCTTTCCAGGCTCATTTTTGACAAGAAAGCTTGTGTTTTAGTGACTTTTCTCCCCACCCCATCTCTATATCTTTTCCCAACTCATCCTGAATGCACTAAGGACCTCATCCTGTTGTCTTTTTTATTTTTCTATCATCACTTAGGGATATGTGTATTGATTTAAGAGAGAGAAAGGGAAAAACAAAAAGAGGGAGAGAGAGAAACATCTATGTGAGAGACAAGTATATTTGCCTCCCATACAGCCCCAACTGGGGATCAAACAGCAGCTGAAGTATGTGTCCTGACCAGGAATTGAACCTGCAACGTTTTGGTGCACAGTATGACACTCCGGCCACAGAGCCATCTGGCCAGGGCTCATCCTGTTGTCTTGATGCCCCCCACATACTGATATGATCACATTCAGGAGGATGTCTTACCACCAACAGATTTGTAGCTCGGTCCCTAAGGAGGAGACAGAGCAGAGGGGTAGTATGTGTGGGAACCCAGAACTCAGCTGCTTTGTGAATCAAAATGGAATGGATTATGGGAGGGACGGGGAGGCATTTGGAAAGGTTGAGTTTGGGTATTGTGTCATCTCTGTCCAGTCTTCCTCTTGGGGATCTGGAGAACTAAGACTGGAAGCAGAGATAGTGACCCTTCTGGTGTGCAGGGCTTTTACTACTTTTTAGTTAAATCTAAAGAAGGCTAATGTTTTTAGGAATCTGCTATTCTCCAGGCCAGAAGCTATTTCTGCTTCTGCTCCTTCCTTTGGACCCTGGTTAGGTCATAGCTTCTCCTTATTGTGACTCATTTACTGCTCTTAAGGATCTCACTTAAATGCTGTGGGTCTTACTTTAAAGGTATCCTCTTTTATGTCAGATGTACCAAAGCTGCAGCCTCATCCAGGATTGGAGAAGAGAGAAGAGGAAGAGGAGGAAGAAGAATACGATGAAGGATCTAATCTCAAAAGACAGACCAATAAGAACCGGGTGCAGTCAGGCCCCCGAACGCCCAACCCCTATGCCTCGGACAACAGCAGCCTCATGTTTCCTATCCTGGTGGCCTTCGGAGTCTTCATTCCAACTCTCTTCTGCCTCTGCCGGTTGTGAGAACAAATTGCCGTCCCGAACAGGGTGGAGGGGTGTGGGAAAGAAACCAAACATGTTGGTTTGGTTTCTGTATTTTTCATAGTGATTATCAAAAACAAAAAAACTAAAACACCACACAAAAAATTAAAGGAGATAAAAAGAGGCAGATTGAGTAGAGAGCAGCCCTCGTTCACCACCTTGTCTCAGACCTGCTTCAGTCCTAGTGCTCTCTTGTGGCTGGCCCCTAGCCATTTCCTTCTCTAGGGTACGTAGGGTAAACTGGGTCCTACCTGTTCAAGGATCCTTGTCTGTGTACCTAGTGGAAAGGACTCTGAATTTGGAGCAGACACCTCTTTTTAGGTTAGAATTTAACCGCAGGGAAAGGTCATCCATCTCCTTCCCTGAGAGGACCAGCGCTGGGAGTGGGGTCTGCTCTGAGGTCATGTCCACATACATTTCCAGACGCCCTGGGGCTGAGAGTATGTATGTGTGTGGTGTGTGTGTGTGTGTGTGTGTGTGTGTGTGAAGATGTATAATTTGTATGATAAAGATGAAAACAGAAGGGGGTTTTTAAAAGGAAAGAAAAGTAGATACTGTCTTACTTGAAAGCCTTTCTGGTTTTAGCCCTAGGATGGTTCCACCTTCAGTGTTTGAGCTTTATCATTGCTTGTCTCCCTAACATGTGCCAGTCAGAGGACTGTCTGGTATTCATGACGATTAGTTTATGAGTTTATGTCAGGTCTTCAAATTGCCTCTGACTTGTTACCACAACAAATCATTTTTATTTCACTGCCTGTTGGAGACTTGATTTCTTCTCTCTTTCTTTTCTTTTTGTTTTTGTTTCTTAATCTGGCTCATTTGAAATCTCTTGTCTCTCTCAACCATCTCACTAAATTATTGCCAAGAAGGGAAGGAGATGTGAGGATTCCGTCTGCTTGAATGTCTTGTCATCTACCACTTCGCCGTGATGGCACCTCCCTCCCTGGGTCTCTGAGCCAGCAGTTCTTTTCCTGGCCCCCCAGTGGGGTCTTGCTGCCAGAAGACAGAGATGCTTTCCAGCCTGCAGCAACAGAACACTTGACCTTAAGAGCCTCTTCTGGTCTTTGGATTAGAAAAGGCTTATGTTAGCATAATTTAAGAGCAACCTCAGAGACTTGAGTCCTACAAAGTGACTGACCACTGTTTAGAGTGTCTAGAATCTGATGTTCATTTATTCCTATGTTCTTCTCTGTCACAGTTTAACCAGTTTTGGGCCCTGCCTAGAGCTGCCCCAAGGAAGTAGACTGGTTGTTTATATTTGACCCAGTGACACTGCTCACTGATCTTAATGGTATGCTTCTCTGTCCTTTCGTTTTCCTGTCCAGGTAGCAGTCAGGTTCTCGGTGTTCCAATCAGCCATAGTCCTGGCAGTTCTGAAGCTAGCCTTAGCATCTAAGTGTCTGTTTTGAATTCCGTGGAAATTTTCTGCAGAAAAGGAAGCTTTCCTGATTCCCTCTTTTCTGGTCATTGTCACCTTCCCAGCTACAAGGAGTTTTGTAAATGAAAGGCAGCAAGATTAGCTTCTGCTTGAGCTAGAGCAGCAAGGAATTTCAGGCCAGATAGATTTTTTTAAAGAATATGTTTAATTTTGAGTTACTCCTTTGAGGTATGTTTTTTAAAAGGCTTCATCTTTGTTAGTGACGAACTAAGTAGTTCTTGGGCTCATATCCTGGGTTTTTGGCTTTTACTGAGTTCCTCCAGGCCAGCATTTTGTTCTTTGAGAGTTGTAGCTCTTTATCTTAGCTGTGACTTAGGCCTCAGTGCTAGGGTACTGAGTCAGGCGGCTAGTCGGCTGTGGCCTGGCTGCAATCAGGAACGCTTTTTGGAGTGCTTCACAAAGCTCCCTGCTTTAAAGGATGTCCTGTAGCCTTAATCCTGGGACCACCTGCCTGGGGCAGTGGACATCCTGGCTATTCACTGGGCTTCTAACAGTGGCTTTGATTCCCATTCTATCACAACTCCCTAAAGCCCTAGGCCACTGCCAGTACAGTTGACAAGACAAGAAAGGAAGACTTGCTGCCTCCATTCTGCCTTGTTAGTTTGCCTGGGTCTCACTGAGCAAGGAGGGGTCCCGCCTCCTCACCTCTACCCATCCCTTCAGTGACTCAGAGTCTCAGAGGGAAACCCCGACTCTTGGGGCCGTTTCCTAACGGTACTGTAAGCCAAGCAGCTTTGCTTCTGCCTCTGTTTCCAAGCCCACCCTTTCCCCTGAGCTCAGGGATAGGGATGGGCACTTTCCTCTTTGGTTGTGTCTGAAAGGAAGGAACATCTTTCTATGGCTGACAAAAACTAAAGCGGAAATGAGGAAACAGGAAGAGATGGTGGGGGCTGGGGTAGAGTCCCCTGGAGCCAAGGGCTGACACAGCTGGCTCATGATGCTGAACTTGAAAGCTTTTGTTTTTACTCCTCCAAGATGATATAGGTACATGAAGTTTAGGTTAAAGGGGTAGGGTGGGGCACTCTTTATTTTTATTTTTGTATTGTTGGGGTCGAGGATTACTCTGTAGTTCATTTTTGCTTTTTGCACTGTTTGTTCCCATGCCTGTATTTTGAGCTAGTGCTAGGACTGTAGGGGTTCTGACTGAGGTTGGGGGTGATGAGCGATGCCAGCTAGGGGTGGGAAGGAGAAACTTGGCTCTTCTACTGGATCCACACTCTGCCTAGGTTTTTATATCCCCCCGAGCCCAGCCCGCCGAAGCTAAGATGGGCAGCCAAGGTGGAACTCCTTTTGCCAGAGTGTGGCTTCAGTTGTTGTGGGTAGAGCACGCACAGGGGTCTGCTGAGATGGGCTGAGAGCCTGCAGTGTAGCTCTGATTTGGGTCAGGGGCCAGATGGCCTCCGAGGGGACTTTTTTGAGCTTCACTCATGCTGAAACATTGTGCCAGGAAACAGTCTGTGGGACTCATGTCCCCTAAACCACATCCACTTTTTCCAGAAAATCTCCACTGTTAGGAGAAGCTGCTCCAAGGATACGTTGAGTTCGGTGACTTAAAAGATGGTCGTCTGTAGGTGTGAGGAGGTTAGGCTCCCAGGGGGACCCAGGGCCTGCAGGGTCACCTGTTGGTTTGAGTGTGTTCTCTTGTTCCCATTGTTTGCCTAAGAATACTGGCCTGAAATTGGGGATCACACGAGAGGTCACTTAGGCTTTAAAGAGATGGCGCGAAGTTTGCGTTAAGTTTACCTTCCTCTTTCTGTGTCTGGGAATTGTTGAATCCAGTTTCGCAGTTGTCATTTGACTTCTTTATCTTTTTGGAGAAGCTTTCGTTTTAAGGAATTTCACTTCCTTCTTGTCCTGCTTGCACCCTCTCATGGGAAGGCCTGCCTATGGCTTTAGGAATCTCAGTTGAAAGTCAGAAAACAGCAGCAGTATATTCCTTTTCTTAGCACTTACATACCTTTCCCTAGAAATGGACTCACCTGGGAAGCCCAGGGAAAGAATCAGCAGGTTCTCTACCCTCCCTGGGGATTGGGGACAGACCCACCCCAGTCAGCATGTGCCTTTTCCTCTCCTGCTCTGAGCCAGGGTGGGCATTCCCTCTAGATTCAGGTCTGGCCAGGGGTCTTTCAGTCCCTGCCATGGGGCTGCTTCCCCATCTCTCCTTCCCCTTCCCCTTTGCTGGCTGGCTTTGACCTAACTCAAGTGTCTTGCCTTGAGGAGCCTTAATGTCATCAAGTGGCAACATGTAATATTGTCCTCCATGCCTTTCCGAAAGGACCGAGGAGAGCAGGTGACCTTTCCAAAGCGAGAGACTAGCAGGTGCTCCCGTTTAAAAGAGGGGCTGTGCTCTGGCTCCTGCTGTGGCTCCAGGGGAGGAAGCCTGGGATGAGGCTGTTGATGGCGCAGAAGCAGAACCGTTAACACCTGGGATCTGTCCGCAATCTTAGGAGAAATCTGCTTCTCTTCTATGGGAAGATATAATTAGGGATCAAGGAGCTCTAAGAAAATTGCAAAGAAGCCTTAATGTTCAGGCTTCAGAGAGCTCAGAGTGATTTTCTCTTTTCAGTCCAAGCTAGGACTCCCATCTGGATTGAGACCTCTTCTGGGGCAAGGAGGCTAGACTTCCCCATTCGGTTACAAGACTGGCAGCTATAGGCCAGCTGCTCAGCAAGGGCGGCTTTCTTCTTTGTACATGGGTGGCTTGCTGCTGATCTGGTGAGTCCTTCCCCAGCTGCCTTTTGGCTAGCCTACTTTAGGTTGCCAAATTGTTTTGATAAGAGCAGATGATTTGGGGACGGGCTGGGTTGGCAGGAAAAGAGCAGAATAGATCTCGGGATGGATCCCCCCAGGAGTATGAAAACAAGGAGCCAGGATTGTGCTGGCAGCCGGGGAGACAGTAGTGCCTGTTAGAGTTGGCAGAGAAGGCCTTGGCACCTCTTGTATCCAGGCAGTCTTGTGAGGTGGGGGCCTGTAGCACCAGGCAAAGAACTCCATTCTCACCTCTATTTTGAGCTTCATTGCTTTACTTCAGTCTGAGAAAAACACAACAACACACTGAAGTGCGCTTTCCGTTCTGTCAAAGGACAACTGTCGGAAAAGGAGAGCGAGTTGCCAGGTGGGAGGGGAGAACTGGCAGGGATAGACGGGACGGCACATCCAGGAATGAGACGTTCTTGACTCCTCTTCCCTGTTGTGTTGTGATCCAGGGAATGAAAAGACATTTGACCCTGGGTCAGTTTCCTCCTTGTATTTTTCTCCCACCGGGTTCTCCCGTACTGGGACCAGCTGCCCTTCTGAGCTGAGGGCAGCCACTTCAGTCGGTAACCTGGCTTATCAGGAAGCTAACCCCACCCCGACAGATTGGTCCTGGCTGCTCTGTTGTGTACCGAGTCCTGGAGAATAAATAGTGTCAAGTTCTTAGTAGCCCTCTGTAGTTCCTACTCTCGATTCCCATCCTCTCCCTGCCGACGCGAAACCAGCCCGTCTGTAGCCACAACACGCATTAGCAGCGGCGCAGTGAGATGTGATAGAGGGGCTTTGAACCTGGCTGGCCCGGGAAAGCAGTAGAGGTGGATAGAGCTCTCTTTCCTTCTGGGCTGTCTCCACCTGTCCCTACCCCTTCCATGCCCCACCCTGTTCCCACCAAAAAGAAAAAAATTCAGGATGTTTTTCACTGTCCATTGCTTTGTGTTTTAATAAACAATTTGCAGTGACACTCTGTGTTGGGATTGAGTTTGAACTTGATTGCAAAGAGGTGAGGTGATGAGGTGGGAAAAGGGAGACCCTGGGGTTCATTTGGTTGCACAGATTCTGTGGAGAGTATGGGAACTTTTGTCCATTTAGCCACATCTCTTGCTTTTTAAGAAATTAATTTTTTTATTGATTTCAGAGAGAGGAAAGGAGAGAGAGAGAGCGAGAGAGAGAGAAACATCAATGAGAGAGAAATATTGATCGACTGCCTCCTGCACACCCCCTACTGGGGATGGAGCCTGAAACCCAGGCCTGTGCCCCGACCGGGAATTGAACTGTAACCTGGTTCGTGGGATGATGCTCAACCACTGAGCCAAACTGCTTTTCTGTTTGCTGGGATGTTTGGTTAAGGAACTGAAGTTCTGTAAAAACCATTTCTGGCCAGGTCAACCAATAGCACACTCAAGGAAAAGTAAACCTTTTGTTTCCACTTTCACTGGGACACCAGACCATGACTGACTCACTCCCAAGGCACACCGAGCCGTCTCTGCCTCTCCTCTTGCCCTCAGCTTCCACCTTGGCGCTGGCACACTAAGCCACTGGGCGGTTTTCTCGGCTCTCTCCTTTCCTGGTTGTCAGTGCTGAGTGTACCTTGGGAGGGGCAGAAGAGCAGGAAGGATTTTCCCCTCTGTCAGCTATCTGCCATGTTTCCAGCTGAGGAACAAACCCCAAAAAGCTTCGATAATGTATCCCAGGGTAAAAGGACAAGCCAGGCCTCACACCCAGGCTATCTGCCTGCAAGCCTGTGTCCTTCCTAAGGCTGTAAGAATGATGAGTGTAGGTATCCTGTCTTGAGCCCTTGAAATGGGTAAGCTGATAGTACCAAGCAGTTTGACAGATGTTGTCTCTGTTTAATCTTCAACAATGGTCACTTGTATTAGCCTTTAAGAAGTTACTTGTCCAAAGACACAGAACTGGTAGGAGGCAGAGCTGGGATTTTACATGAGTACTCTTGCTCCTAGTCATTACTCTACTGCTTCCCATTTCCCCATGACGCTGACATGGCTCCAGAGCCTACCTGCTGTCTTCCACCGAGCAGGAATGGAGGCTGCTGGTGTGGGGCGAGGGAGGGGAGGCTGGCCGCGTCCCTCAGTTATCCCCTGAAGGGCAGAATTCAGCGCTCAGCTTAAAGAATGAGGCCAGTGTTGATGGAGTCTGTTCTCCCGGCCCAAATAAGCCAGGAGGCCCACAGAGCTGCTTTCTTAGCTTGAGCCCACCCATAACTGGAGTTCTTTACCAATTTGGATTTAGCTGTTACTATTTCAAGTAGCTTTGCCCGGGCTGCCAAATGGGGAAGAGACCTGAAGAAGCCCTGCTCTAGGGAGTTGCAGGGAGGAAAATTGTCTGACAAGATCTTGGGCCAAGTGCCGGGGGCTGGGTTAAACCACCGCTTGGGTCCTGATCTTAATCTTCCTGAGGAAATCAGGCTCCGGGTTGGCTGGAGCCGGTGTGCGGGACCTTTCTTCATACTTAATACCCCACCCCTCTCCATCCCCCATAGAGGAAGAGAGAGTTTTTCCAACATTTACTGGAAAGTTGTTGCTATAGCGGTGGTGCGAGGTCAAGGCAGAAAGGAGGTGGGGCAGGGAGGTTCTGGAGCCGGCTTGCCTCTGCTCTCTAGCAACTGGAGGCAGAAGGCACTCTCCGCAGCCCTCTGGCCCGAGTTGGCTGAGCTGTGTTGGTTGCTAGCCACTTGTATTAGTATAAGTAACCCCACTTGCTTTTTGGCTTAGGCCTTGTACTAGGCCTTGCTTCTGTGGGTTTCCTCACTGCTTCCACTTGAATCTAGCTGTTGGTTGCTTGAGGCTGGGTCCCCAGTTCCTTTCCTCAGCTCTGACTTGAGTGTTCTTTTCAGTTGCTGCACTTTCCAACCCAGTTCCATGGCTGCTCCCTGCCCAGTGTGCCTGCCGCGGCAGAGAGCGGGTCCTGGGGAGAGAGGCGCTGAAAGACATGGCTTAGCAGCCATTCCTGAGACTCCGCAGCCCAGCGCCCGCCTCGTGCTTTCGGTGCTGTTTTTCATCCCTCGTCACATCCTTAGGAAAGAGGTGTGACTCGCCTGACTTATACCTGAGGAGACAAAGGCTCCCAGAGTCACAGACCTGGCAAGTGGTACCATGAGGCCTGGCTACAAAGGCTGTGCTCTTAATGCCACAACATACCTTTTTTTTCAAAGAGAGAGAGAGAGAAACAGTGTGAGAGAGAAGCATGGATTGGCTGCCTTCCATATGTACCCAGAATGGGAATCTAACCAGCAACCTGTTGGTGTGCAAGACAGTGCTCAAACCCACTGAGCAACATTGGCTGGGCTATTATGTTAATCTTTCCTGAAAAAGAAAGTGACCTTTTAAGACTTAGTGATATGAGAGAACCAAGATGGCAGTGTAGGTAAACGCCTCCCACAATCACATCAGAATTACAAAATACAGAACAACTATCATTCAGAACCACCTGAAATCTGGCTGAATAGAAATGCTACAACTAGAGAAGCAAAGAAGAAAGCGCACTGAGACTGGTGGGAGGGGCAAAGGTGTGGAATGGGCTGGTCTGACACCCCTGTGTGGCATCTCTTTAATCGGGAGGGATATCTAATAAGTAAATTGATGAATAAAATAGAATCAGAGGCATGGAAACATGGAACAGGCTGACGAATATCAGGAGGGAGGTAGTGGGGGTGAGAAGAGATTAACCAAAGATCTTATGCATACTAGAGGCCCGGTGCACAAAATTCATGCATGGATATGGTCCCTAGGCCTGGCCTGCAATCAGGGCCATCTTCCCTGGCTGCCAGCAGCTGGCCCCGCTCCCCAATGCCATCCACCCCCAGATCCCCCTTTGCCATCAGGCTATTGGAGCCTGCCAGAGGCGGGGGAGGAACCAAGAGGTTGACAGTTCCTGTCCCCCACTGCCACCCACCCCCGGTTCCCCATTTACCATCAGGCTATTGGAGCCTGCTGGCTGGTAGAGGGACTGAGAGGTTGGCCAGCAGGCCACAATTGCCTGATGGGGCCTGCAGGCTGGGGGCCGCCCCTGTGTTGAGTACCCCCTAGTGGTCAGTGCATGGCATAGCGACCAGTTGTTTTGCCATTTGTCAATTTGCATATTACCCTTTTATTAGATAGGATATGTTTTACATATGGACAGAGACAATAGGGTGGTGAAGGCCTGAGGTGGGGCAGGAGCCTAGTGCAGGGGGATAATGGGGGGAGAAAAGTAACAGCTGTAATACTCTCAACAATAAAGATTTAAAATAAAAATAATAATTTGAAAGAAGACTTAGTGATATAAAATATATAAATAGCCCAGCCGGTGTGGCTCAGTGGTTGAGTGTCGATCCATGAACCAAGAGGTCCTGTTTTGATTCCCTGTCGGGGCACATGTCCAGGTTGTGGGCTGGATCCCCAGTAGGGGGTGTGCAGGAGGCAGCCAATCAATGATTCTCATCACTGATATTTCTCTCCCTCTCTCTGAAATCAAAAACATTTTTTAAAATAATAAATAAATAGAATACATAAGTACATTTTTAAAATTATATGGTGTGTAAAATGTAAAAACTCATCTTTCTCATTCCTACTACTCTATTGCCTAGAGCAGTGGTTGGCAAACTCATTAGTCAACAGAGCCAAATATCAACAGTACAATGATTGAAATTTCTTTTGAGAGCCACATTTTTTAAACTTCTAACACCACTTCTTCAAAATAGACTCGCGCAGACCGTGGTATTTTGTGGAAGAGCCACACTCAAGGGATCAAAGAGCCGCATATAGCTCGCAAGCTGCGGTTTGCTGACCACTGCCCTAGACGACAATACAGGTGACAGTTTGGTGTATATCTTTTGTTTTATATGTATTTTTATATATATGTACATATACACATATTTACATATATATGTATATTTAAGCATAGTTATTGTGCATGTGTGCAAGTTTCTTTAGAATTCCACTAAGGAATTACTGGATCAAACAGTATAAAGGCTACATGAATTTTCACTCACCAATCTTGTGCTATATGACTTTGGAATATGCCAGAAGCCCTTTTGGAAACAGATGGGATATAAACAATAAATTCATGCTTTTACAAAATAGCCCTCAGCCAGCGAAAGAAGTGACATGGGTACTAGGGAAATTATTAGCTCTCAGTCCCAGACTACAAGGCATGCCTGCAGTCCCAGCCGGGACTCACTGATGCAAAGCATGCCACCTTTAGGGAGGCAGTAGGAAGGAGGACTTCTCAGCCTCTGCAGAAACGAAGCCCTCTGGTATCTTGCTTACCTTGGCTGCACCACCTGCCTGCCCTGATTTCTCAGTGAGAAAGCACACAGGGAAGGTGAGGGACTCGAAGAGCACCCAGGGGGGTGGGAGAGGAGCCAGGGTTTCTACTCCAGTCGTCCAGGTTCAGCCCAGGGAAACCTTGGGGCTATTATTTAATACTAGAGGCCTGGCGCATGAATTTGTGCACGGGTGGGGTCCTTCAGCCTGGCCTGCGCCCTCTCATAATCTGGGACCCCTCGGGGGATGTTGGCTCCCCACAGGCCAGGGATCGTCCAAAACCTGGCAGTCCAATATTCCCCTGAGGGTTATAGCAGTGCTGAAGCAGCAGGCAGCTGGGAAGGAGCCACAGCTGGGGCGGGTACAGCTCCACTGCTGCTCATCTGCCCCCCGTGCCTGGCAAGACCACAGAGGCAGGAGAGGCTCCCACCACCACACCTGCACTCATTAGCTGTGAACCCAGCTTCTGGCTGAGTGGTGCTCCTGCTGTGGGACCGCACTGACCACCAGGTGGCAGCTCCTGTGTTAAGCGTCTGTCCCCTGGTGGTCAGTTATTTGGTTGTAACAGTGGCTTGGGCTTTTATATATACAGACTAGAGGCCTGGTGCATGAAATTCATGCGGGGGGGGGGGGTTTATCCCTCAGCCCAACCTGCACCTTCTCCAATCTGGGATCCCTTTTCACAGTCTAGGACTGCTAATTCCCAACTGCTCGCCTGCATGCCTCATTACCCACTTCTGCCTGCCAGCTTGATCATCCCCTAACCATTCCCCTGCCAGCCTGATCAACGCCTAACTGCTCCACTGCCAGCCTGATCGTCCCCAACTGCCCTCCCCTGACGACCTGGTCACCCCCAAATGCCCCCTGCCCCCGAATATTCTCTCTTTATTAGATAGGGTTTTTTCTTTAACAGCCCTAACTGTTTTGGCTCAGTGGATGGAGTGTGGGCCTGCAGACTCAAGGGTCCCAGGTTCGATTCCGGTCAAGGGCATGTACCTTGGTTGGGGGCACATACTTAGTGGGGAGTGTGCAGGAGGCACCTAATCAATGTTTCTCATAGATGTTTCTAGCTCTCCCTTTCCCTTCCTCTCTGTAAAAATATCAATAAAATATAAATTTTTTAAAAAAGGAACATTTAAGATTCCTCCACATCTGCCTGGCTGGTGTGACTCAGTGGTTGAGACCCCAGGCTGTCACCACTGGAAGGGGATTGCATCCCAGCCAGGCTGAGACCCCAGCCCAGGCTGCTGTCTCAGCCTCGCCAGGGATTTCGCCATGGGAGTGCAGGCCCCAGCCAGGCTGAGACCCTAGCCCAGTGATGGGCAACCTTTTGGGCTTGATGTGTCAAAATTCGCCAAAAAACTGAGCATAACTCAGGTGGTGTGTCACTTCAAGAAAAAAAACCATAATTTCGCAATATGTATAGTTTAAATAACAAAAATGTATAATTGTAATATATAACTATTTAATAAACCAAAAACTAATTATTTAACTCACCTGCTTAGTGACTTCTTTGTTCATCTGTCAGCCGGTTTCTTTTGTTGGTCTTGATATTATTTAACTTGTGTGGGGTGCCGTGAACTAAGATAAGTGAGGGAGAGGGGGAATTCTTTAACCTGCCTATTAGTGACTTTTTTGTTGCTGAATTTCATTGGCTAAGCCTTGGTATTTTGTACACTTCAAGCCCAAGCAAGCACTACTAACTTCATCTGTCAATCTGTTTCTTTTGTTGGTTTTGATGTTATTTAACGCTGAGGATAAGGTCTCACAAAAGTACATAGAGGGAAACATTGTGAGTAAAGCCATTGCTATATTTTTCAGGGTGCTAAAAGTGTCTGGTAATCGGTTCCAGGCACTCCAAATTTCCTGTTCGTAGTGCCACTCCTCTTGATTCTCCAAGCGGCACCTTTCCAGATTCTCAAGCTTTGACCTCAAGTTGACAAACACCTGAGCCCAGATGCTGTCTTGAAATTCTGCAAGTTGCATATCCAAATCATCAATTTGCATCTGTTGGAACATCAGGATACTTAATTATTTTTATGGTCTGTTCTAGGCTTCTAAATTGATTAAATGTATCACTGAACTGTTCAAGTAACGAGTTTAAAACATGCTGGTATTTTATATGCAAGGGTTCCATTTCATTTTGTACAGCTGCACTGGCCTCAAAATACTTTTATTTGAGGAAAATATTTGTAAGTTTTAGTTTCTACATCTCGCTTGAAAATGTTAAGTTTACTTTCAAAAGCTTTCATGTATCCAAACATAACATCAATACTTTTGCCAAAACCTTGCAACTTTAAGTTCAGTTCATTAATATCAACAGAGAGATCTGTAAAAAAATATCAGGGTGTTGACCCACTTATCATCATTGAGCTGAGAAAAGTTTCCCAGATTCTTATCCTTAAGAAATACCTTAATTTCTTCAAAGCACTCCACAAAGTGCTCAAGAACTTTGCCTTGGCTCAGCCATCTTACATTATTGTACATCAGCAGTCCACTGTAGGTGGAATCAACCTCCAGGAAAAGTGCAGTAAATTCTTGCTTGTGAAGATCAGCTATTAAATCACCTATTTTTGTAACAACTGACATTAAGTCGTTTAAGTTGGTGAATCCTGCTTTGGCACATAAAACCCTCTGATGGATAATACAATGGAAAGGCACAATCGGATATCCAATAACTTCCATAAACAATTTGACAAATCTGACTTTTTTCCCCACCATGTTTGATGCTCCATCTGTCATCACTGACACAACTTTAGAGATATCATTGCTTTGGTCACGAAATGTTTGTATAACAACCTTACATATTTCACTTCCTGATGTACTTGTTGGCACTGATACTAACTTTATCAACTCTTCTCTCATTGTGAGACCATCAGAATATTGACCAATAATGGCCAACTGAGCATGTGATGTGACATCAGTAATTTCATTAAGAGAGACAGAAAAATGTTTACAATTATGTCTCTCTTTAATTGATGTACGTTTGTGTTCAGTGTCATTATTCAGTCTTTTATGATATTTCTACGGAGTGGTAACTCAGATATTCTCTTAATAATTGCATCTTTATTCTGCATATCGTGAAATAGAACTGGTGCACATCTTAGGAGAGTTTCTTTAATAGATTCTCCCTCACTGAGTGCTTTTCCATGCTGAGTTATGGAATGAGCAATGCTCAAACTTGCAGATGTTAAATTTGTAGAGCCTTTTATAAATTTAAGGATGGAATTAGATTGGCTCTTATAAAGGTGTAGCTGCCTGGAAATGTATTCCTTCCTTTCATCCTCACTTTTTTTAAAGAGCTGAGAATGATTAGTTTTAAAATGTCTATTTATAGTCCATGTTCTGCTTACTACCATTTCAGTACATAGAACGCAAAATGATCTGCCATTTTTTTCTAAAATGCCATACATCTCAGTCCATGTCTCTTGAAAGGGTCGGCTACTGCTGCTACCACTGCCTCTACTTAACCTTGGTTTTTTATTTTTTGGGTTCTCCATCAGGGGGGCAGTGACAGAAGATAGAATTATAGATAGCCTGTTAGCCCTGCAGGCAATTATGGGTTAACTAGCCTAACTGACCACAAGATGGCACATGTAACTGTCTTTTAGGAAAGGGCAGGGTTAATAAGCAGAAATAGAGCTTAATAAGGATGCACAACAGTAATACTGGTGAAATGGAGTTTGCACTATGCTGCAAAATGACGTTCCTTATATAAATTAAGATGGCTGCCACTATTTCTAGTGGTGGGAAATGGCACCCATAGCACAGGCCCTTACCTCTCCCAGCCTCCCCCTCACTTATCTCAGTAATGATGGTCAATTAGAAATCCATGACACCCCAGAACAGTAGATTGGATGATGGTTGCTGTGGTTATGTAGTTGTTGGTAATGGAGATCACAGGGCCCCCAGAGATGCGTCCCCTGCGGCATTCCGCTGCTCCCTGCCTCGCCGGCTGGAAGTGAGGTCAAAGATCCCCTAATGGCCTAACCGGAAGTCCCAGCACTAGACGCTCTGTGCCGGAGTTCTGTTGTTTTGGCCTACAGACCTCTGGCACAGAGTGTCTACCCTACACTACAGCAAATGTTTCATCCTCGGCTACTGAACCTGGCCGTGCAGTAGCTGAGGATGAAATGTCCTTGGCATGGGGCCCCACACTTCTCTGTATGCGACCGCATGCAACCACGTGTCATTGAAAATGGCTACGCATGTCAGTGCTGACACGCATGTCATAGGTTCGCCATCACGGCCCTAGCCCATGCTGCCATCGCTGGACAGGGATGGCGCTGTGGGGGGTGTGCACCCCGGCCAGGCTGAGACCCCAGCCCAGGCTGCCGCTGCTGGCCGAGAATTGTGCTGGGGGCTGCTGCCTCCCTGCTGGACACCCTGGGTTGCTCCACTGGGCGGACATGGGGACTCCAATGGGGCTAAGAGGACTGGGCACTTCCATCTTGTGGCTATGGGCGCCATCATTTTTGTCGTGGAGTGACTGTTAATTTGCATATTACTCTTTTATTAGGGTGGTAAATCTCAATTTCCCTTTTTCCTTCAAATGGGATATAAGTATATGTACTTTTTTTCTTTTTAAATATATTTTTTATTGGTTTTAGAGAAAGGAGGGAGAGAGATAGAAACACCAATAATGAGAATCGTTGATTGGCTGTCTCCTGCAGGCCTTAGTGGGGCTTGAGCCCAGAGCCTGGGCTTGTGCCCCGACTGGGAGTCAGACCCAGCCTCCTGGATCACGGCTGATGCTCAAGCACTTAGCCAGGTTGGCTGGGCAGTTTATGTACTTTTTAAAAAACATTTTTTTTGCGTTTTTTAAAATCTTTATTTCTCTATTTACAAATTTGAAACATACATAGTTTGTCTTGCAGATTATCGCTGTCAACAATTTTATCAAATAATTAAGTGCCATATTAAAAAAAACTTACTTAAAAAGAGGCTTTTGATATACCTTAGGGAGATTAAAAGCCACAATCCTAATTTTTTCTACTCCTTTTTAAAAAAGAGGATATATAAATGTGTGTTTTTCTTTTTTGTATTTTCTGCTTTCCTAAAGACATAGTCTTTTCCTTTTACTCACAATTCATAGGTAGTGACTAGAGAGGCCCCAAGTCCCTTATATGGCAGTATTTATTTAACAGAAAAAATAATGATTTAGATTGAGGTTGCTTTTAATTTTAAGAGAAAATAAGGCTACTTTGCTTAGCCTCAGCCTTCCAGAAATAGATCCTAAGATTCTTTTTATATAAATACACAAGCAGCCCTTGATCATATGCTTGTTGAGATAAAATAGTACAGAAGTAGCTCTAAATAGTGACATGGCTGAATAAATCCCCTTTTAGTTCCTTCCCAGAAGGAACCACGGTTAACCCTTTATATCTAAACCCCTTCTATTGCAGTTACAAATACACATCTGTATATATACCTTTTGTTTTAAACAAATGGGATTCTATTTTCCTGCCCGTCTTAATATATCTTTGAGATCTCTCCATGCTAGTCCATATAGTTGTATTTCATTCTTTTTAATAGCTGCATAACATGAATGCAACTTATGGTAATTTCTTATTTTTATTTTATTTTTGTTAATCCTCATCTAAAGATACTTTTCCCATCGATTTTTAGAGAGAGCTGAAGGGAGGGAGGGAAAGAAAGAAAGAGAAGCATTGATGCGAGAGACACATGCACCACAGCAGGACCAGGAGTGAACCTGCAACTGAGGTATGTGCCTTTGACCAGGAATCAAACCCGGGACCCTCTGGCTTGCAGGATGATACTTAGGCACTGAGCAACACCAGCCAGAGCTTTTGTAATTTTTAAAGATGTTACAAATGGTCCTGCAGTAAAAAAAAAATCTTAGTGCTCACATGTGAGCTCAGTTCTTGGATGTGAAATGGCAGGTAAAGGGGTTAATACTTTGTTATTCCTAGAAAGAGAGAAGCTGGGGTCCGGGCAGCTCTTGTCCTGGTGCCCCGAGAACCAAAGTCCGGTGAGCACGGGAGTGGGAAGTGGCTGTCTGTGAACCCCCCTCTTGGTGATTCACAATCAAGTAGCACATTTAAAGTTCTGGAAATTCTTCAGTGACCACTCACTGCGAATGGTTTGAAAAGAGTTGTTTGCGAAGGGAAAGACTTTCATTCTTTGTACACATCTATTAAAATTTCCCTGAATGGTTTGGTAAGTGCCACCCGGTGGTAATCTCCCAAAGGCAGGACAGCATTCATACAGGAACTTGGCCACATACTGTCCTGCCAAGCTGGGCAACTGGAGTGGAGTAGTTTGGATTTTGTCCAAGAACAAGGCTAGGCCTGTCAACCCCTCCCTAACCCCTCCCGTCAGGTGAGAGGGGCTCCACAAGGCTGGAGGCTGACCAGGGGAGAGGGGAGTTTCACTCTGGCCTGTCTGAGAGGTGAAATCAGGCCTAGCTGACACGCTGCATCAGGCCCATGCCTCCAACACAGAAGAGTGGATCCAGAATCCCCAGAGAAGGAGCCACCTGGGGTACAGCAAAGGCAGCCTCCCCCTCATCCCAACCCGTCTTCTCCAGTTGGGAATCACGGTTAACTTCCAAGGTCCCTGCAGAAGTCACCGCAAAGCCTCTCCCTGACCCCCAGACCACGCCTGTGCACTCGGTAGCACCTTTGCTGTGGGTGCCTCTCCAGCAGTCAGCACTCACTGTCCTCTGGTTCGTCCACACTTACTGGGCTGGTCAAGAGGAAGGGCCGCGTAATGAATTATGTACTTCACAGTCTTCCCAACAAACGGGGAGCACCTGCATAGCGGGTACCGTCCAGGCTTTCCTTCCCTCATTCATTCTTCATCCAATCAATAATCACTGTTAGGGGACCTACCAAGTATGTTGGTCTATAGCTAGACTACCCAAGTAGTGAATAAGGCCAACGCAAACCCCTTACCTCATTCATTTATTTTTATTTTTATGTAGCCCAGCCAGTGCCTAGCGCAAAGGGTTTAGGAATGACAGTGTAATTGGAAAGCTGCTTTAGCATAGCGAGCACTTTTAATTTACCTTGTGTGTTGCACATTAAAAGCCATTTTCTCTAGATTTTCGCCTGGTCCACAATTTATATGACAGTCATTTGACTGTACGAAGTATTTTAAAAAACACTTGGGGTAGCCCTAACCGGTTTGGCTCAGTGGATAGAGCCTGGGCCTGTGGACTGAGGGTCCCAGGTTCGATTACGGTCAAGGGCATGTACCTTGGTTGTGGGCACGTCCCCAGTGGGGGGTGTGCAGGAGGCAGCTGATCGATGTTTCTAACTCTCTATCTCTCTCCTTTCTTCTCTGTAAAAATAAAATATATATTTTAAAAAAACACTTGGGGTCCCTTTGGGGTCTTAATAGAGAGTATGGGGGTACTAAACTTCCGGACAAGCCTAGAGTCCACCACCTGGCTGGAATAGGACTGCCTTGCCCCCCGCCCCCGCCCAGGGCCTCGGCCACGCCCCCGTCCAGTGCATCGGCCACGCCCCCAGGCGCCCGGCCACGCCCCCTCTCCATAGTTACGGCAGCGGAGGCGGCGGCCATCTTGGCGCCGGAGCTATGAGCGGGTCGAACCCGAAAGCGGCGGGCGCGGGCTCGACAGCCGGGCCCCGGGGGCTGGTGGCTGGCAAGGAGGAGAAGAAGAAGACGGGCGGCGGCGTCCTGAACCGGCTCAAGGCGCGGCGGCAGGCGCCCCACCACGCGGCCGACGACGGCACCGGGGCAGCGGTTACGGAGCAGGAGCTGCTGGCCCTGGACGCCATCCGGCCCGAGCACGTCCTGCGCCTCGGCCGGGTCACCGAGAGTGAGTGCCGGGCGGCCGCGCCCTCCCCTCGCGCCGACACGCGGGCCCTGCGGTGGAGCCCGCTCGCCCTCCCTCTCCGGCCGGGCCGCGCTGCCCCAGCTCCGCGGGCCGGGCCTGCGCTCCATCAGCCCCCGCGGCGGGGCTGGGAAGGGGTCCCCCGTGCGTAACTGCCTTCCCCGAGGCCGACCCCACCGGCTGCCGGTGCCCGCCGGCCCCCCTCAGCTGACTTGGCTGGGTGGGGTCCCCCTCGTTTAACCGGATCCTCCCGGCCCGGTACGTAGGCCCGCTGCCCCGCATCCTGGAAGCCCGGCCCTCAGTGATGTTCCCGCTCAGCCGGGCCCTCACCCCGTCCGTCCGTCTGTCGCCACCGCTCCTGCCGTCCTGACCCCCACCGTGTCCCGGCGTTTCCCTCCACCCGTTCCAGCCCGCCCTGGCCCCCTGCCCCTCTGGTCCCAAGCGTCGCCCCTTTGTGTGCAGGTGGCTCTGCCTTCTTCAAACGCGTGGCCGTGGCATTTCATGCAAATTTAAAATCTAAAAAAAAAAAATTGTTTTAGTTTATGTGCAAAATCTGAAAATGTGAAGCCTGCTTTTGACACTTGTTGGAGTGAATTAAGAAATATGGCAGGGTTTCAGAACTGCCTTTCTGGCATAAAATGCAGCCATCCTGCACCTTTTCACTGATGAAAGGGAGGTGGGGAGAGAGATTGCCCAAACCCAAACCTGGATCGCCTCGTTTTTCTTCCAAGCCAAGCCCTGACTTGACGTCCTTTCTCTTGCTGTCCTCCCCCCACCCCCCAAGAATTTATAGTTGCCTGAGTAGGCCCTGCTTGCCGGCCCTTCCCCCAGCAGCCCCGCTCTCCCTGACGGGTCTCAGGCCGGCGGTGCTCTCTGTGAATTGCCGGGCTGCTCAGGGGCGCCGCCGGGAGCAGGCGGCCTCCAGTGATTTGGGCATGGGAATTGGGGTGGGCGGGCCTTGGTCCAGACTGTGTAAAAGGGATTTCCCATCTCCTTCCTAAAAGAGTTTCCGTTTGATTCTGGATAGTTTGATGTCCCCATTCTTCATCACTGTTTGAGTTGGGACTGTGCTTTGTTACCTGAGTGTATTTTAAAAGATCTGTTGACGTTCTTTGAAACATTGTGAGAAAGCTGCTTCTGTCCGGACCCAGTTTTATTTGGGATCTGAAGGTACAGAAGTGCTCATCTCCTGGTCTTTCTAACCTCCTGCTTTATCCTGATATCAAGGGTGAAATGGGCCGTTTTAATACCTGGCCCAAAGCAGCATTCTTGGGGGGCACTCAGGTCCTGTGTAGGAGCTTGGGGTTGGTGCTCTGCAGCTTACTGGAGGAAGCCAGGGGTCAGAGCTCGGTGACCTCTGGATTTGGTTACTGTTGTGTTTTTTAATTTTATTTATAATATATTTTTATTGATTTCAGAGAGGAAGGGAGAGAGAGATAGAAACATCAGTGATGAAAGACAATCATTGATGGGCTGCCTCTTGCACACCCCCTACTGGGGATCGAGCCTGCAACCCAGGCGTGTGCCCTTGACTGGAATTGAGCACAGGACCCTTCAGTCCACAGGCCAGTGCTGAGCCAAACCAGCCAGGGCCTGTTGTGTGTTTTTTAAATCTACCTGATATATATCATCACCCAAGGGTATTTTCCCACTGATTTTTAGAGAGTGGAAGAGAAAGGGAAAGACAGAAATAAAGATGTGACAGGGGCTGGGGAGGAGTCTGCAGCCAAAGTACGTGCCCTTGACTGGAATCGAAACCAGGACCCTTTGGTCAGTAGGCCGAGCTCTATCCACTGAGCCAAACAGTCTAGGGCCTGGGAATATATTTTCATTGATTTGAGAGAGGGGGACAGAAGAAAGGGAGAGAAAGATTGATGTGAGGGAGAACAGTGATCTGCTGCCTCCTGTGCACACTTTGATGGGACCAAACTCACAACCTAGGTATGTGCCCTGACTGAGAATTGACCCCTCGACCTTCGGTGCCGGGGACGACCACCTCCAGCCAGCTGGGCCGCCCGGCCAGTGCTTGTTACTCTTCAGGTTGGTTCCGTTCAGCCACAGACCTGCCATTGAGTACTTGCTGAAAGTGCAGAGCTAATGCCAGCCTTCTTAGGAGTTACAGACCAATCAGCTCTCAAGTCTGCCATCTTATCGGAGAGCCAGCTGGTAAAACATGAAACAGCACACGCAGGGGAGGGGAAATAAAGTGACAGAAGGAGTTGTGAGGAGTTATCGAAGAAAGAAATCAGTGATATTTTCTGTGATCAGTAGATGCTGTTTCGATTAGCTGCTCCGTTGTTGTGAGCTCTTCACTTTGGCCTAAAACCCTCACCACCAGGTCTGTCCTGCTGCCTGTGCAGGTATGGCCGCCACCTGACTATAGAGCCCACAGGTTAAGAGTGGTTCTTCCATTTTGAAATAGTTGGGGGTGGGAGGAATACCATCTTGGAACACATGGTTATATCAGATTCACGTATCTGTCCATAAATGGTTTTGTTAAACACAGCCATGGGCTCGTCCGTCTTCGTGTCTGCTGCTGCTCCGTGCTCCAGTGAGAACGAGTAGTTGTGACAGAGACTGAATGGCTGCAAACCCCAAATCATTCATGATCTGGCCCCTTAAGGAAAAATTTGCTGGTCTCTGCTTTGGTAAATAAGCACCATGTTAGCCATTAGTGTTTCAAAATGAAGTTTTAAAAAAATTCTGCCCACCCTGACCAGTGTTCTTAGTAGTTGGTGTCACCCGGTACACCAAAGAGTCACAGGTTCAAATCCCAGTCAAGAGCACAGTGTACCTGGGTTGCAGGTTCGATTAGGACCCCTGTATGCGGGAGGCAACCAGTTAATGTGTCTTTCACGTTGATGTTTCTCCCTCTTCCACTCTCTTAAAAAAAAAAATCAATGGAAAAAACAAAACAAAAATTCTTCCCTTTTGGGGCATCCAAGTTGATCATGAAGAAATGGTTTGGAGGCCATTTTTGAGGTATTTACAAAGAAATCTTCTTTATTTCCAAAAATGTTACAGTAGTCTTTCATCCACACCAAGTCCATGGTCTTTTTCCCCCCTTGGGTTCCCCAGTTCTTTCCACCCACAAGTTTTGCTTATAACAAGTTTTGTGTCTATTTTCAGCGGACTGTATAAGAAAAAACTTGAGTTTGCCTCAAAACTTGAGGAGAAATGCGTGCTAGTTTTGGAGACTTATTTGATGGCATGGTCTCTCTCACTTTCAGATTATTTATGTAAACCCGAAGACAACATCTACAGTATTGATTTCACCCGCTTCAAAATTCGAGATTTGGAGACAGGGACCGTGCTCTTTGAGATCGCTAAGCCCTGTGTCCCAGGTAAGCCGCCTGTGGCGGGCCGCTGCATGGCTGGGGCCGAAGGCTGTGAGAGTGAGCTGTGGCCTTTGCATCCTGTGTCCCACTTCCACGCCCTCCCGAAGCCAGGCCTGGGGGCAGGCTGGTGAGACGCTGCCTGGAGAGGCGGTGTTTGGGCTGGTTACCGTGCTCGGAGGCTGTTGATCCCAGCTCGTAATCCTCACACCTCTGGGAGGAGTTACTGCTCCCATTTTACAAATAAGGAAACTGAGGCCCAGAAGTCTTACGCTCTTTCATCTTACCACATTGCCCGCCCTTAGGAAAGGAATCCTTGAAATTGAACTCTAATGAGAAAAGCTCACGTGAGCCTTGAGTCGTAGGGACACTCTAGAAGAGTGATACTGATGACTCTAGTCCAGACCATGAGGCAGTTCACCTGGCTTCTCCCCCTCTTTTCTTTAAACAGTGTCTCATATTTCCCAGTAAGTCCTACTGTGGATTTCAATCTCCACTATTTTCTGGGTGAACAGAAAGCCCATGTCTGTGAACTCCTCTCCTTCGGGTTCTTTAGCCTTTAATAGCGCTTCCTGTGCTGTGACAGTTTCTGGGTGGTTCTCTTCTGGCTGTCTGTGGAGCACAACACTGGAGAGTTAGCACCCCCTGGAGCTGGTTGCTAGAACAGCAGCACGGTGACCCTTCAGAGGATCGGTGTGGTCTGTATGGTCTCTCTGCAAAGCGTTTCTCATCTGGCTTCTGCTCAGAAAGGGCCTGGAAACGTGGTAAGTCCAGAGACGTTCCTGAGAAAGTCTGTCTCGGGTTAGTGTCAAGGTTAGAGTCCTGGTCTCCTCGCCCCCCAGTATTTTTTGTGTCTTTGTGTTGGCTCTTTTCTTTCTTTTTTCTTTAATTCTTATTGTTTATTTTATTTTAAAAAATATATATTTTATTGATGTTTTACAGAGAGGAAGGGAGAGGGACAGAAAGTTAGAAACATCAATGAGAGAGACATCGATCAGCTGCCTTCTGCACACCCCCCACTGGGGATGTGCCCGCAACCAAAGTACATGCCCTTGACCGGAATCGAGCCCAGGACCCTTCAGTTCGCAGACCGACGCTCTGTCCACTGAGCCAAACCGGTTTCGGCAATTCTTTATTGTTTAAAGTATCACTATGTCTCCCTTTTCCCCAGTGACCTCTCCCTGGTACTCCCATGCCCCAGCACTTACTGATCACGGCACCTGAAGGCTCAAGCTTGTGGGTGCTAAGCTTGTTTGCCAGCTAGTTTCCTGGGCTGGGAGTTCACCTCCTTTCCCACATCCTTATACTTGGATGTTTCAGGGATCCTGGGACTCCTCACGTGTGCGGATTTGAACTAGCCTGGGCTCAGAGCAGTCTTGAAGGATCCTGATTGGCTTAGACCAGGCTCACCCCGAGGCAGCTCCCTCCAGCAGCACTTATGCTCATGAGTTGGAATCCCTGAGAAGATTTGGTCTGGCTTCGTTTTTTTTGTTTTTCTGTTAATCCTCACCCAAGGATATTTTTTCCATTGATTCTAGAGAGTGGAACGGAGGGCAAGAGGGGGAGAGAGAGTGAGTAGAGGAGAGAGAGAAAAATGGATATGAGAGAGCCACCTCCCCCACCTGCCTGAGGCAGGGAACCTGCAACCCAGGTTCATGCCCTTGACCAGGAACTGAACTGGAGACTTTTCCGCGTGTGGGCCATTACTCTAACCACTGAGCATGCTGGCCAAACCTGGGTCTGACTCTCTTTGAATCATAAAGTGAGAGCCAGGGCTCTAGAATCTTTGAGTACGAACTCGAGTCAGACTGGTTGCTCAGTTGCTCTTGAACTTGTCACAGCCAGAGGTGTTTGATGCTACAAGACTTCTCTAATGTTGCACCCATGTTCAGCCTAGACCTAGAGAAAATATCCTTGCTGGACACTGGGTGGCACTAGAGAGTACTGTCTCTTTGTTCCCATTAGGATGGCTTTCTGATTCATTTTACAAATCTCATTTCCTGGGTTCAGGAATGGACTAGACCAAGAGCATCGTTACCCCATTGAGGTCCCACACATTGGCTCACTGCCAGCCTGCTTCTCCTCTCCCAGGTGGTCGGTGTTGGGCCTGAAATAGGATCAGTCCCAGGAAGTACAGTTCTCCAAGGCTGTAGGCCAGTAGCTTCCACTTAATCAATAGAATCCTTCTAGGAGTTTGTCCTTGCTGCCTGTCAGAAATTTTTGCATTCTCTGAAGGAGCCTTTTGACTAGTTTCAACTTTTGCAACCTCATTCTTTTGGTTAGTGGCCGACACATCATCTTGGTCAACAGGCCTCAGGCAGATGGACCTGGATTCAAACCCCCGTTTACTGTTTGGTGGGGCTTTGGACACGTTGCTGACTCTCTGAGCCTGACCTTCTGGTGGTAACAGTGGTCCTCACAGGCCTGCGCGAGGGCGCTCGGCAGCCTTCAGCCCAGGACTGGCACGTGCCAGGTGCACAGCGAGGATCGGCCATCCTGCTGCTGGCGTTGGTGCTGTTGATTGTGCTGTTTGGACCGGTGGTGCTGAGATGACGCCCTCAAGATTGTGTGTCCGCTTTCAGACCAAGACGAGGAGGACGAGGAGGCAGGCGGAGATGTGGATCTCAGTGCCGGGCGCTTTGTCCGCTATCAGTTCACACCAGCATTTCTCCGCCTCCGGACAGTCGGGGCTACGTGAGTACCGGCGCGCCCGAAGGGAGGGCGCTCTGCTTGCCTACAGAGAAGAGGGGCCTCCGTTGGGCTGGCTTTAGAGGAGGGAGGGACAGGTGAGGGCTCACAGAGATTTACTTTGCAGGGTAGAGTTCACCGTGGGAGACAAACCTGTGTCAAACTTCCGGATGATCGAACGGCACTATTTCCGGGAGTGCTTGCTGAAAAACTTTGACTTTGATTTCGGCTTCTGCATCCCCAGCAGCAGGAATACTTGTGAACATATCTACGAGTTTCCCCAGCTTTCTGAGGACGTCAGTACGTATCCCTGGCTCGTACAGCACTCTGGGTTTGGGGCCAGAAGGAACAGCCCTGAGATCCATCTGGTCCAGTGCCCGCGTTTTGCAGAGGAGGGAAATGGTGACAGATGCAGCCATCTCTACTCATTTGACCTCAGGCTTCTCATTTCCTGCTGCTCCTGTCTGATGTTTCACACTCGGACACTGCTCGCTTGGGAGGTTTAATAACACAGGCCCCTTTCCCACCCCTGCTGTGGGAAAGGGAGTGGCGGAGGGAGTGACAGTCCCCGGACTCGGATGGACTCTGATTAGATGAAGCGCCTCCTGTGTAGTGTTAGTCGTGGTTCCCACTGTTGCACTCACCTGCTCGGCACTCTCACTTTTTCCCCAGCCACAGCTGGACGTGAACCTGGGGCTAAATAGAGCCATAGATCTCAGGACCTCCTCTTGCTCAGTCTCTGCAAGTAGAAGATTAATTGGACCAGGGGTCGGCAAACCCACTAGTCAACAGAGCCAAATATCAACAGTACAACGACTGAAATTTCTTTTGAGAGCTAAATTTTTTAAACTTCTTCTAACGCCACTTCTTCAAAATAGACTCGCCCAGGCCCTGGTATTTTGTGGAAGAGCCACACTCAAGCAGCCAAAGAGCTGCATGTGGCTCAAGAGCTGCGGTTTGCTGACCACGGGATTAGATAAACTGTTAAAATGGAGCCGTAGGAGACAGGGAGCTGAGGTTTCAGGCTTTGGAGCAGCAGTGACGAGGCGGTGGCAGTGTCTTCAGAAGAGAAGTCCTGTCGTTTGTGGAGGAGGAGCTGGGGAAGCCAGAGAGAGGGCCGAGGCAAGAGAAGAGGTGGACCTCCCAGGGGAGGAAAGGCCTTTTCCGTCTCTGGCTGGTCTATCCTCGGTTAGAAAAGAGGGAAAATTGCCGGGAACAGTGGGGTGTGGTGGGGTCCTGTGACTAGTGGTATTTAGTTGGCTTGTGGGGAAGGATCTGCTTATACTGACTAGTTTCCTCAGAATCTGCAGGCGCTTGAAATTGTCATATTCTGACAGCCAGGCACTCTCCTCTCTGGCGGGGCTGCTCCCGGGAGGAGGGCTGCTGGGCTGTGAGCGGGGCCGAGGCCAGCCTCTGGTCCTAGTTTGAACCCTGCTCCCTCAGCTGGGCTCCTCCATAGCTACTTGTAAGAAGAGGTGATGTGTAGCATTTCAGTTATCGCCATCACTTTTCCTGAGTCCGTAAGCGGAAAGTGGGAGGCCAGCATTGTGCATATAAGCCGGGGACTTTGGTCGGTGGGGCCACAGAAACTCACCCAGCCAGTTCCTGTTGGGACTTGTCAGAACAGCTGCAGCGGGACCGCCAGGCTGCCGGAGGACCGACTGCTCGCTCGCCTGCGGCGTGAAGGCGGTCTGGGCAGCTGCCGGGACAGACAGGGTTACCCGGACCCCAGGACAGACTCCTTTGGCTGCATCATTTCCAGGTTAACACCGGCCGTCTCTGGGGGGGCTCCGTGCCGTTCGGGCCCCTGCACTCACGTCACCTAGGGTTTCTCTGGTTGCAGGGGTGCCCGTGGGCAGTGGCCTCAGGAGGCACAGCCTTTTGTATTTGGACCAGAATGCCTAGGGGACAGAGAGGCGCTGAGTAAATAAGTTGCTGTGGTCCGTGTTGGCAGGAGGGTAGGCACGTTGTCCTGGGCGCCGACCCAGAATCAGGCTGGCGACCAGGCAGGCCTGTCAGCGAGTCGGGTGCATCGTATGTGCAGTGGGTCTCAGGCTCCGTTTTAAGGCCTCTGTGGTCGCCGGCTCTCCCCCTCTCAAGGGCTGCTCCCCTGTTCTGACCTCATTATTCTGGGAGAGCGCACTCGTGCTTTCCGGAAGGACCAGCTTATGCATGGTAGCGAAGATGCTGAGTTTTTTGTCAGAGCTCATGGGCGAACTCACTAAGTCTTTTTTGCTTTCCCTGACTTGCAGTTCGTCTGATGATTGAAAATCCCTACGAGACCCGTTCTGACAGCTTCTACTTTGTTGACAACAAGCTGATAATGCACAACAAGGCTGACTATGCCTATAACGGAGGCCAGTAACCACCGTGGGCCGGACAGGAGAGCTTTGCTGCCGCCACGGCCCTGCACCCGAAAGTGGTTAAAGCTGCTGGACGTCACGCACCAGGACCTGGCCCCGGGAAGCCATGGGGCGGGGGGCGGGGGAGGGCAGTTTCCGGTGCTTCGAGAGAGGTGCCAAGCAGTGCTGTGTTTCTTCCCCCAGTATTTTCCCTCTTTCCCTGCCCTTTAGGTCAGAGGGACTGTAGAGTAAAGATTAGGATAAGGCCCTCGAGTCCAGATTAAAAAAGAAAGATGATATTCATGTAGTCATGGCCGCCTAGTGGTTGTCCTGACGAGCCTGGGCCTCTGGCAGGGCTGTGCCCGGTGAGGAGGCCCTGCAGGCTCCTGGGCGCTGGGAGAGGCTGCGAGGTCAGCCTCTTCTGGCATCTTCTCTTATTTCTGGGGTTGCCATCGGCACAGTCTGACGTCAGCCTGTGCAGAGTTATAAACAAACCAAATGGAAAGAGACTTGAAAGGGGGCGGAGGGGAGGAACGGGGCTAAGAGGTGAGGCTCGAGGCCTGGTAAGATGCCACACCGCAAGGCCCATGGTGTGGACAGGCCTGCTCACCTGCTGACCTGTAAGGTCCCAGGCGGTCCTCCCGGACCCAGCCAGGTGTCAGCTGGCAGTGCCTTCTACCCTCACTCTGGCGGGGACGGGAGCCTGCCCTGCTGCTGGCTCCTGACTCCAGTACCTTCTGAAACGGGACGTGTCGGTTTCGCTTGGAAGTCATCTCTCGAAGCAGAGCAGGCCTCACTGTGTTGTTTTCCCGGGCTCCGTTTTGGGGGGCTGTGTGGAATGTCGCTGGTGACGTGCGGTGAGACTTCTGACAGCACCGCTCAGGCTCTTGGGGCTCCTCTGGCTCGTGGAGGCTGGCACGGTCGCTAACCAGCAGCCACTTAAAGGCCGCATTGGATTTCCTGCTCCGCTGCCTGGAGGCCTGGCTTTGGATGGGGGGGATTTGCCTCTAAAACTGCGGTCTTCTTACTTAGGGTATTTCTGTCTGCCTTTCTGCTGAGGTTGTTTCTGGGACCACTCGGGCAGGTCAGGTCTAAGTACTGCATATCTGTTCCTCGGAATCTTTTTGGGTGTGAGGCCCCGCCTGTTCCGCCTGTTCCGGAGGGGATGCGTTCTCCGAAAAGCTTCCTCGCCCGTCCTGCTACTTTGATCCTGAGGCCTCTATTGCGTGGACTCAGCTTCGCCCCCTGTGGTTGTCTGGCTGGGGGACGCTAGGTGCTCTCAGACTGGAGCTGTGGCCAGGCTTTAGCACTGATGGAAGGCGCTGTAGGGAGGCCCCAGGTAAGTGGTAACAGCCACTGTCACTGACACAGTGACTGACAGGAGACTGTTCCCCAGAGTGCTGGGGAGGAAGGCCGAGGGGCCAGGAAGGAAGGGCCCCCTGGGCCACGGAAGCCCTGATGCGTTCTTGGACCGGTGCGGCTCCCGTTTGGATTCTAGAGTGAGAGTGGTCTGAGCCTCAGCGCGGTGCTATGTGCAGGCCAGAGTCCGGACTGGGCCAGATGCTGGTGCTTTCTCCCGTGTGCCAGCGCCAATCCGGCCAATGAGGGGAGGGGGGTCCAGCACCCTGCAGCCTGGGAAGTCCCAGCGCTGGAGCAGATCCAAACCCAGGTGCCT
This sequence comes from Antrozous pallidus, assembly GCA_027563665.1. NCBI lineage: Eukaryota > Metazoa > Chordata > Mammalia > Chiroptera > Vespertilionidae > Antrozous > Antrozous pallidus. Next base: position 25,836,396 of record CM050528.1, read on the forward strand.
TACGTGGGCTCTGCCCCCCACGCTGCTGGGGAGGCTGCCGCGCCCTCGCTCCCCCATCCGCCCGCAGGCGGACAGGCCTGCCTCTCGCCTCATCGGGGCTCCGCCAGCACCTCGTGCCTGCCGAGCTTCAGAAGCCCCGTCTGTGACGACCCCGATCAGGAGGGTTCATGCGTCAGGATGTGGTTTCTGGGGTGCCCAACCTCTGCTCAGTAGAGGGTGTTGGGAATGTGTCCCCGGGCAGACGGGGTCTGCTATCCGATGGGGCCCTAGCCGCAGTGTTAGCTTTGCGAGGACGACGGCCAGCAGGGCAGAGGGGCAGGCACTCAGGCTAGACTAGCGCTGCGTCCTCTTCCCCACTAGCTTGCCTTAGTCTCCCTGGAGACCATTTTGAGGCCAAGTGCTCAAACTGCCCAGTAGGACAGGGTTGGCCATCCTCTGTGGCAGGGGTCCGGTGCTCTGTACCTGAGACTGGTGTCTTGGGTGCCCTGCTCAGGGGATCTTGAGAAGCATCACCACTCTGGGTGTTAGTCATGGTGAGTTTGAAGTTCAACTTTTTGTTCCTGAATTGGGCAGGGAATTGGAAGTCATACTTTCTCTGAAAGTATCTGAACCAATCGGAAGTTCAGTCGGGGCTGGAGGCCAATGCTGGTGAGGAGCCTGGACTGTTGAAGCCGTTATCTGTGGGTAATAGGAGGGGAGGCCCAAAGCCCTGCAGCCTGGCTGGTAGGCTCAGTGGGTAGTGTTGGCCCGAGGACTGAAGGGTCCCGGATTCAATTCCAGTCCAAGGCATGTACCTCGGTGGCAGGCTTGAGCCCAGCCCAGCCCTGGTCTCAGAGCATGTGCAGGAGCCAACCAATTGATTTGTCTCTCTCACATCGATATTTCTGTCTCCCTCTCCCTTCCACACTCTCTAAAAATCAATTGGAGGGAGGGGGCGGAGAATATCCTTCGGAGAGGTTAACAGCACAACAACAAAGCCCCTGCATGCTCCCTCTGCAGGCCGGTAATGGAGAGCGAGCTCCTGGAGGGACCTCCCGGGGCCGGCCCGCCTGCTGCCGCGGGCCTGGGGCCTCCTGTCTGCTCTCGTCCTCTGCCTCGGGTCTCCTGGGAGAGAGCCTCTCTTCCCCTGAGCCTTTGGGCTAAGATGCGCTTCTGGCTTCTCCAAAGAAGACCCTGCTTTGTTTTAGTCTGTGCGCCAGAGGAATGGTCTGGCCGCCCTCTCCTTAGGATTAGCTCAGTGACCTTGCAGAGAAGGCCGTTTTCAGGGGCCGGCGCTTCCTGAAGACACCATCATCTTTGGGTATCTGATTCCCAAGTAGGGCAGGACTTTGGAATGTTGGGTCTAACCATAGACTGGCGACCCTTGAAATGGCAGGGACTCTTCAACCTATTTTTTCAGTTGAAAGTGGAACTCGTTTTGAGGGGACATACGAGGCTGTGTCTAATGTACAAACAAGGCGAGTCCTGCCTTAGTGTGTCCTGCCAGCTGGTGGGCTCCCAGGGTACTCTTTCCTCTGTGAAGCTCCCTCCCGGTGGCCACCAGAAGGGTGGGGTCTGGGGACTGTGTGTGCCAGTGTGTGAGGATCCGGACACGGTGCCGGGGAGCCTGCAGAGCCGTCAGGTTACATTCCATGCCATGGGCCGTCTTCGCCTCCGAGGGTCTGGCGGCGGTGGGTTTACCTGTTTCACAAGGTCATGTAAAGCCATTGATGTTGGAAAGTGCTTTCCCCGGGAAATCTGTTTTCCACGGAATATAAGCAACACCAGTGACCTGGTGTGTCCTTCCTCCTCTTACCGTCACCTGAGGTCCTCATCCAGTTTTTATTTTTTCCTGTGTTGCAAATTGTTTTATAACCACAACAGCTGAGTACAGAGAATGCCCTGTTGGAAACATCACAATAAAGGTGTTCCTTTAGGCGAGGCTGCAGATTTTCAGCCTCTGGAATCTGGAATTTCGGCTGCAATCCGTATTTTTGGATGGATCACTGGGTGTGTGGTACAGGCCATGCTTTTAACCCGATTTGAACAGAAGAATGGCCACTTGGCCCAGGTAGAAGTAGATGAAGTGTTTGGTTTCATGTGTCACGTAACTACCGAAGTTCCTCCCCACGATGCAGTGCGGGGGGTGGGGGGGTTATACTTCATGTCAAAAAAAAGTTTTTTCCCCAAATTACCAGAGAAAGTAGAAGTGAGCCAGCTGGACTGTGTGGGCCCAGGAAACAAGTTACAGAGGCAGAGGGCCCTTGGAGCTTAGGAGGGCAAGGCCAAGGAACGGGCCGGGGAGAAGGGGCAGGCAAAGGCACCGCGAGCTGCTGGGAGGGCGAGCCTCGGCTCCTCGCCGTGGCCGTGTCCCCGATGTGTGTTCTCCAGACGCTCGTCCCAGGAGGCCTCGGCGGCTCCTCACACTGTTTGTCACCGCCTTTCTGTCGCACGGCCTCCTGGGGGAGGGGCTGGCACATCTCCCCATCCCAGTTTTTATTGTCTTTGTGTCCAAAGTAAACTAGGTGACTAATTTGTATAAAATGTTATTTTGCCACAAGAGACAGAAATAAAGATTTTCACAGTATATGTACCCTCTGACTCCTGGCTGCGCTCCTTGTGTTGCTAGAGGGAGCAGGTGTGTGTGGGGGGGGGTGGTCTTTCTGTAAAGTTTGAGCATAGCTGGTTTCTAGGGTGATTGGGAACCCTATTGGGGTTTAGGTTGAATATTTTTTATTTTGTTGGGGGCCTCTGAGAAGTAAAAATTTATATACATATTTAAAAGTTAAGGTGTGTTTTAACTATAGTAAAATCCACCTCATTTAAGAGTACAGTTTGGTGCTCACTTCAGCAGCACGTATACTAAAATTGGAACGATACAGAGAAGATTAGCATGGCCCCTGTGCAAGGATGACACGCAAATTCGTGAAACGTTCCATAAAAAAATACAGTTTGATACAGTCATGATACAGGGCATTCCTGTCACCCCAGAAAGTTCCCTCAAGTTTCTGGTGTTCGTGGCCAGCTCTCTCCTTCCACTCCAACCCCTTGCCACCACTGTTCCGTTTCTCTCTCTGTTGGAAAAACTGTACACATTTAATATAAAATGTATATCCACGTTTAAGGTCACAAATGAGTCAATTTAAAAATAAGTCTGGTTTAGCCTGGCTAGTGTGCCTCTGGTTAAGCATCAATGTATGAGCCAGGAGGCCACAGTTCGATTTCCGGCCCCGCCCCCCAGTGTGGGGTGTGCAGGAGGCAGCCAATCAATAATTCGTCATTGATGTTTCTATCTCTGAAATCAATAAAAACGTTTTTTTAAGTCTGGTTTAGATGGTCTGGGACACCTGAAGCTCACTGGCCTGTGTCCACAGACAGCACTCACCATTCCTCCTCTGCGCTCCCTCTTTTCCTCCCCACAGGGCTAGTGGCGGGGCGGGGAGGAGGGGTGGGAAGGTGAGGAAGACCTCAGAGCATTTGCCAAAGGCAGTCCTGCATTTGGCCCTGGGAGCTTAGCAGAGAGAAAGGCAAAGGTAACTGGCTTCGGGAGAAGAGGGGGAAGGGGCTGTGGGCTAGGGGTTTGCTTTTAAATCAAAGCATTTCTCTGAAGTGGAAGCTAACATATTAAGGACTTTGCTGTATCTTGATTGATCTTCCAGGAATTAGAGCAAGGTCTTGGCAGAAGACAAAAAAGTTTTAAAAATAAACAGTCGAGGCCCTGGCCAGGTGGCGCAGTTGAAACAACACCAAATGGTTGCAGATTCACTTCCTAATCGGCACATACAAGGTTCGGGTTCAACCTCCAGTCAGGTCATATGCAGAAGGCAACTGCTCCTCTCTCTCACATTGATGTTTCTCTCTCAAGGCAATGAAAACATCCTCAGGTGAGGATTTAAAATGACCCTATATAATCCTGTATGATAAAAGCCTAATATGCTAAATGTCTGGTCATCTGTTCAATCTAAGTGTAATATGCTAATGATATGGTAAGGCAGCTCAACCACTCGCTATGACGCGCACTGACCACCAGGGGGCAGGCACTGGGACCAGTAGGTTAGCTTGCTGCTGGTGTCTGGCTGATCAGGACTGAGTGAGATGGACTGGACCCCCACAGGAGTCCCCTACCCCGAGCCGGCCTGTCCCATGGGCCCCATCAGGGCGGGCCTGCCAGATCCCACCCATGCACAAATTCGTGCACTGGCCTCTAGTAATCTACAATAAAATAAATATGCAAATTGATCATATCCATGATACCCGCCAGCCAATCAGGATGGCAGGTTAATTTGCATATGCAGGCATGGAGCGAATATTGAAAACAAGAGGCTTGGCTTCACTCCAGCCAGCAGAGATGCTGCAGCTCGAGCGGAAAAGCCTGGCCTCCAGGCTTGGCTTCTTCACTGCAGCCCCAGTGAAGGCCTGGGTCCCGGGTGTTGGAGAAAATCCATTGCCGGCAGCCAGGGGAAGAAGGCCTAGTGCACGAATCTTCACCCAACGGGCCTCTAGTCAATAATAAATTTACTTCCCAATGGTAGAGGCTGGGAAGACCAAGGTCAAGGTGCCATCAAATCTGATGTCTTCCTGGCCTATGGGTCAGTGCTGGGGAAGGCGCCTGGCTGAGGGGGACACAAAGGCAGCTGGACGCATGTGTGGTGCCTGGGAGGGTGGTGGCCTGGCTGTCACTGTGCCCAGCTCCTTGGTGTCCTGAGGAGGATGCTAAGGGCCAAAGGCATGGGCTCGGGGGACAGTCCCCCTGCTCCCCTGAGACTCTGCCCCACAATTGGGAGTGAGACAGCTGACACAGGCGTGGCAGTGGCGCCCCCCGCCCCCCCTTCACACCTTCACAACCTGTGGGGGAAGGAAACCTCCCACAGCAACCCCGCTTCCAGGCCTAGCTAGTAAGCAGCGGAGCACAGGGCCTTTTGCCTCTTTTGGGGTTCGCCGGCTGGACTTGGTAGATTTCAGATGCTAAGTGTCAGGAATAAATAAACGACGGGGTGGAGAGCTCACGGAGAAGCAATGGCCTCGGGCCGGGCGGGGCTCTGGGTGAGACCCGTGGGGAGAGGAGCATCCCCCGGGGGACTGGCTGGCCGCGCGCGAGGCCCGATCTGCATGGTGCGGGGAGCGGGGCGCAGGAGGAGCGCTGGCCGCGGGCAAAGGCGGCCCAGGAGGGCGGGCGCGCGTTAGGGGTGCGGACTGGACGTCAGGGCGGCCGGCGGCGGCGGCGGGAGAAGGTAAGGGAGCTGGACCGACTTCCAACGTCACAGAAGTGGGGAGCGGTTCACCGCCCAGGAGGGCGGGGCGCGGGCGGAGCGCGGGGCCCCGCCTCGAGGGCGGGACACTGGGCCGCGGCGCAGACCCCAAAGCCGGAACCCAGCCGCGGAGGGTGGAGGAGCAGCCCTGTCCCCGTCCCACGGCCACCGCCGCGATGCTCGCCCGGGCCTGCGGGCCCGTCCGCGGGGGTGAGTGCTCCGGCCGCCGGCCGCTGGGCTGGCGGGTCCCCGCGGGCGGCCGTGACCTTTGCCCCAGTTCGGTGGCTTTGGCGCCTGCGCGGCAGGGACTCCACGGACCTGCGCCCCGCCGACCCCACCCCGCCCGCTCGGCCGCCCCTGCGCCCCCCTCCTCCGTTCCTCCCAGCGGGACTCGGGGTGCGCCCCGCCGCGGAGCCAGTCCTGGGGTGGCGCCCACACCACCTCTGACCTTGGGCAAGCCGCCGTCAGCCTCAGCGGGCCGCCGGGGGCCATGGCCGCCGCAGGGGCTGCTGTTCTAGGGTCGTAGGTGTGAAGCTGCCAGGCCCGCGGGTAACACGTGCTCAGTGGACGTCCCGCCCCATCTTACCTGGGCCTCCGGGGCGCCGGGCCGGGCCTCCTGGCCGGCCAGACCCAGTCACCCCAGTAACAACAATGAAGAGTGCCCGGGGGGCTGTCTGCCAGGCCCGAGCTACAGTTAGTATCTGTAATACTAAAATGTGTGTGTGTGTGTGTGTAACAAAGAGGAAGGGAGAGGAATAGAAAGTTAGAAACATTGATGAGAGAGAAACATCGGAAACATTGATCAGCTGCCTCCTGCACACCCCCATTGGGGATGTGCCCACAGCCAGGGTACATGCCCTTGACCGGAATTGAACCTGGGACCTTTCAGTCTGCAGGCTGACGCTCTATCCACTGAGCCAAACCGGTTTCGGCTCTTTTTTCCCCCTAAATGTTTTCAACAACATTATCTCTTTATTTTGTTTTTATTTATTTTTTTCTTAATCCTCACTCAGGGATATTTTTCCATTGATTTTTAGAGAGAGGGGAAGGGAGAGGGAGAGACAGAGAAACATCAGTGTGACAGAGACACATCAGTTGGTTGCCTCCCACTCTCACGCCAATCCAGAATCAAACCTGGGACCCTTCAGTCCGAGGCCAACATTCTGTCCACTGAGCCAAACCAGCTAGGGCCAGTTAGTATCTCCTCTCCCTCTCTCTCGCGCGCGCGCTCTCTCTCTCTCTCTCTCTCTCTCTCTCTCTCTGTAACACGTGCTCAGTGGACATTCCCAACCCCCCCCACACACATACATGTACATATGTGTTTTTATTGATTTCATAGAGGAAGGGGGAGAGAGAGAAACATGAATGACGAGAAAATCATCGACCTGCTGCCTCCTGCACGCCCCACACTGGGGATAGAGCCTGCAACCAGGCGTGTGCCCTGACCGGGAATCAACTGTGACCTGGTTCATAGGTCGATGCTCAGCCACTGAGCCAGTGGGGCAGTATCTTCTTAGTCGTCCTGTCCCCAGATACTCGGCACTGTTGTCCTCCACACTGAGTGTTAGCGGAGGCTCAGTGCCGTGAAGATCCTTTAAGGGCACAGAGCTGTGCTCTGTTGTTGGCATTACTGTTATTGTTATTGGCATTACACGGAGGAGTGGGTAGGAGAGTATGCAGTGTTTAGAAAGCATTGAGGTCACAGTTCAATTCCCAGTGAGGGGTGTCAAGAAGCAGCCGATCACTGATTCTCTCTCGTCATTGATGCTTCTATCTCTCTGTCTCCCTTCCTCTGAAATCAATAAAAATATACTCTAAACAAAAGCATTATAAGCCGGTATTAGGGGTCCTCACAGCAGCACTTGGACATTTGGGGCAGACACTTCCTCGTTGTGGGGACTGGCTGTGCACGGTGGGTGCTCAGCGCCTGGCCTGTCCTCACCCCTCACCAGTGCGGGTCCCCGCTCAGCTGGGACAGCCACACGCCTGCAGACAATGCCATGCCCTCGGGACAGCACCGTGCCCAGGGGGCCGCCGGGAGTCCGCTGTTGGCATTAACCAGCACCTCCTGCTCCCCCTCCCACGGCCCCCTCCTCCGGGCAGCCCTCTGCCGCCAGTTGCACACCGTCTACCAGTCTGTGGACCTGCCCGAGACTCACCAGATGCTGCGCCAGACGTGCCGGGACTTTGCCGAGAAGGAGCTGTTTCCCATCGCGGCCCAGATAGACAAGGAGCACCGCTTCCCGGCGGCTCAGGTGGGCCAGCCCGAGCAGCCCGGGGGAGTCTGCCCTCGGCTCGGGGTGGTGGTGACAGTGACAGCCCAGGACGCGGAGACCCTAGTCAGGGAGCCCTAAGGCAGGTCTTGGGGCCAGAAAATGCTCTGGAAGTTCCCCTTGTTCAGCACGAGGCCTGTCGCGGGGCTTTTGGAGTAACAGTAACAGTGGTGGATGCTTACCGTGTACCAGGCGTGCACTAATAATAATACTCAACACGAGCTTCCTTGCCACAGGCAGGCACCGTTCGGTGCTTTGTTGGGAAGTACCAGCTCCTGTGTCCTCACAGCGGTCCTGTGCACTGTTGTCACATACAGTTGATGAAGCAGGTTGGTGAGAGGGTTAAACCGTGCCGTTGCCCTCGCCTGTGACAGGAGGTTGACAGGGCATCGCTCTCGGAGAGACTCAGTCAGAGAACACACACAAAGCACTAAGTGGAGTTGGGCCTATTTCTAGGCCGGCACTTGGTAATTCACCGTCATGAGCACCGTTACCCCAAATGCAAACTCCCTGCTCTTAGGCCCATTCATCCATTCTCTCGCTGCCCCAGGGATGGAGCGGTGAGCGCACAGGCTGCCCCCGTGGTCGGGGAGAAAGACCTTAATCAAAACGAGCTCAGTAACAGGCGACAGTCGTGCTGCGTGAGCCCCAGTGCAGAGGCACAGGTGTGGCCGGAGTGGGGCGACAGCCCCAGGAGCTGAGAACCCGCGGGTGGGAGGAGGAGATGATGCCCAGTGGACAGAGGTCATTTCTCACCGGAGCATGTGCAGAGGCCCTGCGGTGGGGAGGGGGTGAGTGGTCTGCTTACGGGCCTGGAAGAAGGTCACTGTGGGACTCTGCTGCCATGCTTCTCGCCTCAGAGGCTCCAGGGAGCTTCTGCGCCTCCACCTGCCCAGAGTGTGGCTGCAGACAGAGCCAGCCCGCCCGGTGTGTGGCTGCAGACAGAGCCAGCCCGCCCGGTGCGTGGCTGCAGACAGAGAGCCAGCCCGCCCGGTGCGTGGCTGCAGACAGTGAGCCAGCCCGCCCGGTGCGTGGCTGCAGACAGTGAGCCAGCCCGCCCGGTGCGTGGCTGCAGACAGAGCCAGCCCGCCCGGTGCGTGGCTGCAGACAGAGAGCCAGCCCGCCCGGTGCGTGGCTGCAGACAGAGAGCCAGCCCGCCCGGTGCGTGGCTGCAGACAGAGAGCCAGCCCGCCCGGTGCGTGGCTGCAGACAGAGCCAGCCCGCCCGGTGTGTGGCTGCAGACAGAGAGCCAGCCCGCCCGGTGCGTGGCTGCAGACAGAGAGCCAGCCCGCCCGGTGCGTGGCTGCAGACAGAGCCAGCCCGCCCGGTGCGTGGCTGCAGACAGTGAGCCAGCCCGCCCGGTGCGTGGCTGCAGACAGTGAGCCAGCCCGCCCGGTGCGTGGCTGCAGACAGTGAGCCAGCCCGCCCGGTGCGTGGCTGCAGACAGTGAGCCAGCCCGCCCGGTGCGTGGCTGCAGACAGTGAGCCAGCCTGCCCGGTGCGTGGCTGCAGACAGTGAGCCAGCCCGCCCGGTGCGTGGCTGCAGACAGAGCCAGCCAGCCCGCCCGGTGCGTGGCTGCAGACAGTGAGCCAGCCCGCCCGGTGCGTGGCTGCAGACAGTGAGCCAGCCCGCCCGGTGCGTGGCTGCAGACAGAGCCAGCCCGCCCGGTGCGTGGCTGCAGACAGTGAGCCAGCCTGCCCGGTGCGTGGCTGCAGACAGAGCCAGCCCGCCCGGTGTGTGGCTGCAGACAGAGAGCCAGCCCGCCCGGTGCGTGGCTGTAGGCAGTGAGCCAGCCCGCCCGGTGCGTGGCTGCAGACAGAGCCAGCCAGCCCGCCCGGTGCGTGGCTGCAGACAGAGCCAGCCAGCCCGCCCGGTGCGTGGCTGCAGACAGAGCCAGCCAGCCCGCCCGGTGCGTGGCTGCAGACAGTGAGCCAGCCCGCCCGGTGCGTGGCTGCAGACAGAGCCAGCCAGCCCGCCCGGTGCGTGGCTGCAGACAGAGCCAGCCAGCCCGCCCGGTGCGTGGCTGCAGACAGAGCCAGCCCGCCCGGTGCGTGGCTGCAGACAGTGAGCCAGCCCGCCCGGTGCGTGGCTGCAGACAGAGCCAGCCCGCCCGGTGCATGGCTGCAGACAGTGAGCCAGCCCGCCCGGTATGTGGCTGCAGACAGAGCCAGCCAGCCCGCCCGGTGCGTGGCTGCAGACAGTGAGCCAGCCTGCCCGGTGCGTGGCTGCAGACAGTGAGCCAGCCCGCCCGGTGCGTGGCTGCAGACAGAGCCAGCCAGCCCGCCCGGTGCGTGGCTGCAGACAGAGCCAGCCAGCCCGCCCGGTGCGTGGCTGCAGACAGTTAGCCAGCCCGCCCGGTGCGTGGCTGCAGACAGAGCCAGCCCGCCCGGTGCGTGGCTGCAGACAGTGAGCCAGCCCGCCCGGTGCGTGGCTGCAGACAGAGCCAGCCCGCCCGGTGCGTGGCTGCAGACAGTGAGCCAGCCCGCCCGGTGCGTGGCTGCAGACAGAGCCAGCCCGCCCGGTGCGTGGCTGCAGACAGAGAGCCAGCCCGCCCGGTGCGTGGCTGCAGACAGAGCCAGCCCGCCTGGTGCGTGGCTGCAGACAGTGAGCCAGCCCGCCCGGTGCGTGGCTGCAGACAGTGAGCCAGCCCGCCCGGTATGTGGCTGCAGACAGAGCCAGCCCGCCCGGTGCGTGGCTGCAGACAGTGAGCCAGCCCGCCCGGTGCGTGGCTGCAGAGCCAGCCCGCCCGGTGCGTGGCTGCAGACAGAGCCAGCCCGCCCGGTGCGTGGCTGCAGACAGAGAGCCAGCCCGCCCGGTGCGTGGCTGCAGAGAGCCAGCCCGCCCGGTGCGTGGCTGCAGACAGAGCCAGCCCGCCCGGTGCGTGGCTGCAGAGAGCCAGCCCGCCCGGTGCGTGGCTGCAGACAGAGCCAGCCCGCCCGGTGCGTGGCTGCAGACAGTGAGCCAGCCCGCCCGGTGCGTGGCTGCAGACAGAGCCAGCCCGCCCGGTGCGTGGCTGCAGACAGAGCCAGCCCGCCCGGTGCGAGGCTGCAGACAGAGAGCCAGCCCGCCCGGTGCGTGGCTGCAGACAGAGAGCCAGCCCGCCCGGTGCGTGGCTGCAGACAGAGAGCCAGCCCGCCCGGTGCGTGGCTGCAGACAGTGAACCAGCCCGCCCGGTGCGTGGCTGCAGACAGGCGAGCCGTGTGAGTGTGTCCGGACGCGTGAGGTGTGCTGAGGGCCACGCTGGCCGCCACGCCCCGGCCGTGACTCCCTCCCTGCGAGCAGGTGAAGAAGATGGGCGGGCTCGGGCTCTTGGCCGTGGACGTGCCGGAGGAGCTGGGCGGCGCGGGCCTCGACTACCTGGCCTACGCCATCGCCATGGAGGAGGTCAGCCGGGGCTGCGCCTCCACCGGAGTCATCATGAGCGTCAACAACGTGAGTCCCCTCCGGACCGCAGGGCCCGGGTGCGGGGCTCCCCTGGGCAGGCCCTCCCCACGTGCCGGCCCCGGCCTCCCCCGGGCTGGGTCCGCCGGGCTGTGGAGAGGACAGGCCGGCGGTGGGTCCCGGCCGGCGGGTGCCTGGGCTCCAGGCCTCCGACCGCGCCCTCTGCCCACAGTCCCTCTACTTGGGGCCCATCATGAAGTTTGGCTCCCAGGAGCAGAAGCAGAAGTGGGTCACGCCTTTCACCAGCGGCGACAAAATTGGCTGCTTTGCCCTCAGCGAGCCAGGTACCACCGAGGGGTGCTGCCTCAGCATCGGGTGACAGACTGGAGCCGGCTGCCCCGGGGAGGCGGGAGCCGGGGCCTGTGCTGACTGGGAGGTCACCTCTGCGGAGCTGGGAGGGACGCTTGCTCTGGGGTCCCCTCACCTGAAGCTGCTACACACCCCTCCCCCTGCCCCCCTCCCCCGAATGCCGTGAAGCTGGCGGAGTCTCAGAGCTTCCGCTCAGGGGCCAGGCCCGGACTCTGGAGCCTGGGGTTGAGGGGCTCCTGCCCAGTTGGCAGCAGTGCCATGGGTAGGGGGGAGCTGGCCCGGACTCGGAGCCTGTGTGCCCGCAGGGAATGGCAGCGACGCGGGAGCCGCAGCCACCTCCGCCCGGGCAGACGGTGACTCCTGGGTCCTGAACGGCACCAAAGCCTGGATCACCAACTGCTGGGACGCCTCGGCCACCGTGGTCTTTGCCACCACCGACCGGTCCCTGCACCACAGGGTGGGGACCGGGAGCCACCAGACCTCGGCAGTCATTTCCGTTTCTGATAAACCTCAGAGCTTTCCCCTCTCCCCGGCGGCCATGGGCAGGGGCTGTGCCTGCACCTTCCCCCAGGGGCCGTGCCTGCACCTCCCCCCAGAGGCCAGCAGAGGGCGCCAGGGCCAGGGGGAAGGCACCCGCAGGGGGACGGGACCGGCGGAGGGGGGACCGGGCAGGGTTGAATGGTGGCTGGTGGAGGGCATGGCCTGGGCCAGCCTCTGGGAAAGTCACCCCTGGGTTTCCTGCTTCTCCAGGGCATCAGTGCCTTCCTGGTTCCCATGCCCACGCCGGGGCTCTCGCTGGGGAAGAAGGAAGACAAGCTGGGCATCCGGGCCTCATCCACGGCCAACCTCATCTTTGAGGACTGTCGCATCCCCAAGGACAACCTGCTGGGGGAGCTGGGGATGGGCTTCAAGATAGCCATGGTGAGCCGGGTGCAGGGCGGGGGTGAGCCGGGCGGGGGGTGAGCCTGGTGGGGGGGGGGCGAGGTGGGCGGGGGGGGGGTAAGCCCGGTAGGAGGGAGGTGAGGCAGGCGGGGGGCGAGCCAGGCGGTGGGGGGGGGGCGAGATGGGCAGGGGGTAAGCCAGGCAGGGGGTGAGCTGGGCAGAGGTGAGCCCAGCAGGGGAGGGCGCCCTGGGTCGGGGGGGGGGGGGCGAGGTGGGCAGGGGATAAGCCAGGCAGGGGGTGAGCTGGGCAGAGGTGAGCCCAGCAGGGGAGGGCGCCCTGGGTCAAGGCCCTGGCCCCAGCTGGCCAGCTACTGACTGGGGCTGTGCCCACAGCAAACCCTGGACATGGGCCGCATTGGCATCGCCTCCCAGGCTCTGGGCATCGCCCAGGCCGCCCTGGACTGCGCTGTGAACTACGCCGAGAACCGCAAGGCCTTTGGGGCGCCCATCACCAAGCTCCAGGGCATCCAGGTAACAGGCTTGGCCCCGGAGGGTGGACAAGGTTCCTGCCCGCCTGCTCCCCTCCCGCTCCCTGTCTCCGCGGGGGGCGGGGGGAGAGGAGGGGAGGGAGGGCAGGTGCTGACTGGCAGAGGGCCTGGTCACTGCAGTTCAAGTTGGCGGACATGGCCCTGGCGCTGGAGAGTGCCCGGCTGCTGACCTGGCGCGCGGCCATGCTGAAGGACAACAAGAAGCCTTTCACCAAGGTGCCGGCCGGGGAAGTCTCTCGGACATCGGCCCTTTGGCGGCCGAGGGAGGAGGGAGGAGTCTGGGTGGGGTTCCCATTCCTGCTGCTTTGGGGGGCCCCAGGCCTGACCCTCCGGGGCAGGGCCGGGGCCGCGGGGCCGTCTCTGACCCACCGTCCGTGGTTAGGAGGCAGCAATGGCCAAGCTGGCTGCGTCCGAGGCCGCCACTGCCATCAGCCACCAGGTGAGTGTGTGGGGGGGTAAGATGGCCCCGCCCGTCTGCCCCGCGGAGGCGCCTCCCCTGAGCCCCCGTCCCCGCAGGCCATTCAGATCCTGGGCGGCATGGGCTACGTGACGGAGATGCCGGCCGAGCGCCACTACCGCGACGCCCGCATCACCGAGATCTACGAGGGCACCAGCGAGATCCAGAGGCTGGTCATCGCCGGCCACCTGCTCAAGAGCTACCGGAGCTGAGCCGGGGGCCGGCCGCCCCGCCGAGTGCGGACCCCTGTGCGGAGGAGGGGAGCCATGTGGCCCCAGCCCCGACTCCAGACACCGGCGGACCGGCAGCCCTCCCGGTGGCCCCAGACCAGCGTGCCGGAACCTTCTAGAAGACCTGTGACCTGTGTGAGGACGCCGACCGCTCTTTCCTGGCTTCGCTCCCCCTCCCGGTGGTGCCTTACTCTCCACCCGAGCGGCCAGGGAAGGACCGGTCCCTGGGGCTCCCCGGCCGCGTGGCCCCGCTGCTCACGGGAGGCCCGGAGGCCGGGGCGCAGTGTCCTCCTCCCTGAGGTCAGGGGTCAAAGCAGGAGCCGCGGCGCCAGGAGGCGGGGCCTGTGCTCCGGGGTGGGGGGGGCGCGGCCTGGGGACCGTGGGAGCTGAGCAATAAAGGGACCTCCCAGCCGTGTCCTGGCCTGTGAGCTGCGCTCCTTCCCGCGGCTTCTGCCCCGCGGCCCCTCCCGGGCCGGGCCGGGCCGGAGCACCTGGCTGCCCCGAGAGCTCCGGGGAGGCATGGCCGGACCGGCCATCACCACGGGCGGACTTCTGTGCCAGGCGGGGTGCTGCCCCCCACTCCACCTCTCCGGGGCCCATGGCAAGGCTGGCCTTGACCTTGGCCAGACAGAGACCCCGGCGGGCAGTGCCAAAGCTCCCTCTGCCCGCTCGCTGCCCAGCACCGGCCGTGGCGCCCTGGAGACGGGCGTGGAGGGCGGAGAGGAGCTTCTCCTGGGGATCAGGTCCTCATTTCCACCATCTGAGGGCCAACGAGGGCGGGACCAGGGGAGGGGTCGCACAGGTGAGGCTGCGCGGGCCAGGGTGGGCGGGGCGGGGGGGTCGCACAGGTGAGGCGGTGGGGGCGGGGGGGCCGCACAGGTGAGGCGGTGCGGGCCAGGGGGGGAGGTCACGCAGGTGAGGCCCCCTGATAATGGCGCCGGTAATCGGATCAGCTGCCACCAGCTCGGAGGCGGCAGCACCAGGGCAGGGCCGGCTGGGTGGGCTGTGCCGCTCCAGCTCCAGCTCCAGGTAAGCGCCCCTCCGACACCCCCAACCCCTGACCCCCGCGAACCGCGGGAGGGTGCAGGTGGCTCCACCCTGGCCCAGCGGGGGCAAGGAATGGCGGTGGGCGTTCTTAGGGCCCCTCTTCCAATAGTGCGGGGGGTGGGGGCTCCCCCGAGCTCTTTCTGAAGAGCCGGCATTGATGGCGGCCGGTGCAGGTTTAGGCTGGGCTTTGCCGTGTGTGAACGGAGTGTGATCGATTTAAGGGCTCAGGGGAACGGGAGCCGGACTGAGCTTCAGTCCCGGCGGGCGGCGGCTGGGACCTGGCTCTCCTGCGGGGCCCCGGCCCCTCCTGCTGGGCATTCAGGCCGAGGCGACCGCCCCTGGATCCTACCTGCCGGACGGCACCTGGGCCTCAAAGGGCCGCCCTGTCCTCAGGGCTGGACGCAGAGGAGGCAGCCAGGCCCAGGACCCGCCGTCCTAGGGGCCTTGCTCCCCGGCCTGCTGGGAAACACCCACACCCCAGGGCCACACTGTCCTGTGTCAGAGCTGTAGGCGCCGGCTCTGAGCCCAGGCCCTGAGTGATCCGCTTCCGGGCGTTCTCGGGGTCGGAGATGTTCCCGGAGGAGAGGCGAGGCCCGGCCCTCGGCCTCTCACAGACCCGGCCGAGAACTCTGCCCCGTCCATTGGAGCGCGAGCGCCGGAGGCGGTGGCAGACGTGGTGTGCTGCGCCCTTGTCCCTCTGGAGAGCGGGACAGCCACGGAGGGGCGCGTGGCGGAGAGCACAGGACGGCGCGGCCGGCTGCGCGCCCCCCGAGGCCGGATCGCTCGCTCGCAGAGTCGCCTCGGGGACGCGGTTCTAACCAAGTGCTGTGTCGGATGAAGAATTCCGAGCGGCCACGTTGGCTTTGGGTCTGGGGCCGTCTTGGGGACCATGACCCCGGTCCGCTGAGTACAGGGTCCCCCGGGGAAGAGACGGGGTTTGTGGGCTTTTGCTTGATTCCGAGAACGGCGGTGGCGTGTCCTCTGGAGTCAGGGGTCCCGGGGGCGGAGGCGGGTACAAAAGATGGCGCCGCAGCGGATGAGGGCGCCGGTCAGGGCGGCCGGGATAGACACAGCTTTCCGGGACGCGGAGCTCACAGCCTCGGAGGGTCGTTAGGGGTTAGAAACCGGACGGAACATGAGCCCCACAGCGAGTGCCGCACCGGCCTGGCGCCGAGCGGACCTGGACGGGCAGGAGTTTCTCCTCCGCCCGGTGGGAAGGTGGTGGCAGGGCCAGCGGCTGAGTGTTGACCTATGAACCAGGAGGTCAATAAAATTGTATTTTTTAAAAAAGGAGAAGTAGCTGAGAACAGGTCTGGGCGGGAAAAACGAGGAGAGCCCGGGCGGGGGGTGGGGGTGGGGGCGGATGCGAGCGGGGGGCTGGGCGCTTTGTCCAGCTGGGAGCGGACACACTTAATGCCAACGCCATTCTTCCTAAGCCTTTAAACATACTTTTTTGTTGGGTTCAGAGAGGAAGGGGGAGGGGCAGGGAGAGAGAAGCATCCATGAGAGAGAGAATCATTGATCGGCGCCTCCTGCACGCCCCTCACGGGATGGAGCCCACAGCCGGGCACGTGCCCTTCCCGGAAGCGAATAATGACCTGGTTCGCAGGTGACACTGACCCTGAGCCACCTCGGCCGGCCGGCGTCTGAGCCGTTTTCTGTGTGTAAGGCTGTGTCAGAGGGGGCTGACTCCCTGAGCCAGCGTGGCTTGGGAGCTGAGCTTGATCAAATGAGGGGCCTCGCGGGCTGGGGGGGGGGGGGGGGCCACACTGAGGAATTCTCCAGGAGGAACGCTGAAGGAGAGCCACGGGGACAGCTGGTGGCATGCGCTTCGCTGTCAAACTCGTAAAACTCGTCCTGCTTTCCAGAGACCTGTAAATTGGTGACGTTTCTTTGTGACTATCTTGATTGGCTCTGCTGCTTACCCAAGGGAAAAATCCGGTTTAGTGTTCTCAAATGTTGTGTTTTTCCCTTCTCCTCTGTTACTATTTCATTAACGAAATTAATCTATTGCTTTCTCTTGTGTAAAATTAAAGTAGCATACGAATTAAAAGGACAGGGACAGTCACTCAACAGGACACCCCAAAGCGGGAAGCTCTGCGTGGAGACCCCCGCGACCCGCTGAGAGCTTCGGGGCTTCGGCTGCCGCCCTTCCCACGCCAGCCCGGCTCCCGGCTCCCAGCTGCGAGGTCGCTTCTGCACTCGGGCGGCTCCCGGCTCCCAGCTGCGAGGTCGCTTCTGCACTCGGGGCGGCTCCCGGCTCCCAGCTGCGAGGTCGCTTCTGCACTCGGGCGGTTCCTGAGACGCCTGACCTTGTTTGTATGGCGGTGGGTGTTGAAGCGTCCAGCCACTATTTTTAGATTGTCCGTCAGTCCAGGTCAGTCCGAAGGTTTCTTCATCATTAGGTTCACGCAGCGCATTTTGGCAGTGATAGCGTTGAAAAACCTGAATTTTTAAAAATGTATTTTTGTTGATTTCAGAGGGGGAAACTTCAATGGGCAAGACTCCCTGGTGGGCCCCTCCTGCCCGCCCGCACTGGGGACGGAGCTCACAACTCAGGCCTGCCCAGACCAGGAACCAAACCGCTACCGCTGGTTCTTAGGGCGTGAAATCCCTGTTTTATTTCTGACCTCAGTTGTTATCATTTGATCTTTTTCTCGCTCAATCTGAGTTTTGTCAATTATTTTTGTCTTTCTAAAGACCAACTTTTGACTTTATTGACATTCAGCATTGTGTTTGTGTATTGTTTTCGTGTTTTTAAAATTGAAGTATGCTGATGAATATAATAGAATCAGGGACGTAGAAAGGGAGTGGACTGACAATTCTCAAGGGGAAGAGGATGTGAGGGGTGTGGGAAGAGATTGGACAAAAATCTTGCACCTATAGATGAAGACAGTGGCGGGAGGTGAGGGCATGGGGTGAGGTGGGGGATGGGGAGGAGGGGAGTTATGGGGGGAGGGGAGGAACACCTGTAATAATCCGAACAATAAAGATTTATTTTTAAAAATTGAAGTATAATTGACATGCATTATGCTGGTCAGGTGTGTAACGTGTTTGCTAGTGTCTGACACAGGCTTACCCTGCGTTATTGTGGGCAGCTTCAATGAGCATCGCTGGTGTTACGTTTTTTACAAATTGAAGGCAAGACCCTCCGCCAGCAAAAGATCATTCCTGGCTTCATCGGGAGAGCATTGTGGGACAGTCCCCACAATGAGTCCAGTTGACATCACCAGACATGGCTGCAGATTTGTGATAACTTTTAAGATCTACTCTTGTAGCAATTTTGAAATGTGCAATGCAGTATTATTATAGTTACCATGCTATACATTACAGCCACGGCTGTGTTTTTAAAATGAATATGATTTAAAACATTTGTTTCCTTCTACTGTTTAAAAATTCAATTTGTTGTTCTTTTTCCAACTTCCTGGAATGAATGTTCACTGATTTTTCAGTCTTTTTTCCCCCTCATAAATGAATTTAAAGTGATACATTTTCCTGCAAGCATGGCTCAGCTTCATTTAGTAGAGTTTGACATATTGTATGTTTCTTTAAAAAAAAATATTTTTTATTGATTTTTCTTAGTGAGGAAGGGAGAGGGATAGAAAGTCAGAAACATCGATGAGAGAGAAACATCGACCAGCTGCCTCCTGTATACCCCCCAACTGGGAATGGGCCCGCAACCAACATACATGCCCTTGACTGGAATCAAACCTGGGACCTTTCAGTCCGCAGGCCGACGCTCTATCCACTGAGCCACACCGGTTTTGGCTGTATGTTTCATTATCACTCAGTTTTCTGAATTCCACTGTGACATCAGTTATTTAATAGTGTTCGTTTATGAACATGGGATTTAGTTGGTATTTTTTGTCACTTGAGTTTTTTAAATTGTGGTAAAATACATCCTGTATAATAAAGAGGTAATATGCAAATTGACCCTCATGCCCTTGCCCAAGATGGCCACCCCCAT